>WNWK01014186.1:0-52360 GCA_009830355.1 Cherax destructor | reverse complement strand
TTGAATATTTCGATTTTTTTTAAAAAGGTTTTGAGAAACCCTTTTTTAAAACTCTTTTTTTAACTAAAATACTTAGATTTTCACACTTTTAAATAAATTTCTATTTAATTGAAATTTGTGGGAACAGAAAGAAAATTTTTTTATGATTTTTTTTTAGGAAGCACTCCTATGTGTTTTTTTATCAAAAAAAAATATTTTTTTCAGAAAACTTAAAAATGCCTTAAATCATCAAAAAAATTTAAATCAAGTTTTAAAGCATTTTTGAATTTTTAAATTTTTTACATTTTTTTAAAAAAAATCCCATTAAAAATCTATAAAAATCAACTTTTTTATAGAATATTTCATATTATTTTCGAAAAATACATGAAACATTAAAAAGCTCAGAAAAAGGGGTAAAATCGTATTTTTGCATATTTCTTTTTTGGGAGTGGTATGAGTACTTTTCTGCCAAAACTCATTTTTTACCCAAAATACTTTGATTTTCCCCACAAAGGGGGAATTTCACCAATTGAAATTGATTTGAAAAGTAAAAAAAATTTTTTATGATTTTCTTTTGGAAGCTTACTCATAGGTATATTTTATCTAAAAATAGTTGTTCAGAAAATCCTTCACAATGCCTTGAATCGTTAAAAATGCAATAAAATAACGTTTTATAGCTTTTTTTGAATTTTATAAATTATTTACTTTTTAAAAAAAATCCCTTTAAAAAAATCTAAAAAAATCAATATTTTTATAGAATATTTCATATTATTTTCGAAAAATACAGGGAAACTTTAAAAAGCTCAAAAAAAATTTAAAATGGTATTTTATTACATTTTCGGCCGTTTTGGGCGGTTTGAGTGTTTTTCTGGCAAAACTCTTTTTTTTACCTAAAATACTTAGATTTTCACATTTTTTAAATAAATTTCTACTGCAACTGAAATTTAGGGGAAAAGTAAGCAAAATTTTAGGGGTTTTCTTTGGAAGCTTCTCATAGGTATATTTTTCAAAAAATATTTTTTCAGAAAACCTTTGAAATGTTTTTTTTAAAAATCTCAAAAATGCAATAAAATAACGTTTTATAGCATTTTTGAATATTTATTAATTATTTACATATTTTTAAAAATCCCATTAAAAATCTATAAAAATCACATTTTTATAGAATATTTCATATTATTTTCAAAATACATGAAACATTAAAAAGCTCGAAAAATGGGCTAAAATCGTATTTTATTGCATATTTCGATGTTTTAGAGTGTATGAGTCTTCTGCAAAACTCATTTTTAGCTAAATACTTTGATTTTCACATCTTTAAATAAATTTCTTCTGCAATTGAATTATTTGAAAAGTAAGCAAAATTTAATGATTTTCTTGAGGAAGCTTACTCATAGGTTATTTTATCTAAAAAAAATTGTTTTCAGAAAATCATTCACAATGCCTTGAATCGTTAAAAATGCAATAAAATAACGTTTTAAAGCATTTTGAATATTTATAATTATTTACATATTTTTAAAAATCCCATTAAAAATCTATAAAAATCAATATTTTTATAGAATATTTCATATTTTTCAAAAATACATGAAACATTAAAAGCTCATAAAAATGTGCTAAAATGTATTTTATTACATTTTCGACGATTTAGCGGTTTGAGTGCTTTTCTGGCAAAACTCATTTTTACCTAAAATACTTAGATTTTCAACTTTTAAATAGAATTTCTTACTGCAATAAATTTATGGGAAAAGTAAGCAAAATTTTATGATTTTCTTTTAGGAAGCTTACTCATAGGTATATTTTATCTAAAAATAGTTTTTCAGAAAATCCTTTGAAAATGCATTAATCGTCAAAAATGCAATAAAATAAGTTTTATAGCATTTTTAATATTTATAAATTATTTACATATTTTTAAAAATCCCATTAAAAATTATAAAAATCAATATTAATTTAGAATATTTATATTATTTTCCAAAAATACATGAAACATTAAAAGCTCAGAAAAATGTGCTAAAATCAGTATTTTATTGCATATTCGATTTTTAGAATGGGTTTGAGTGCTTTTCTGGCAAAACTCATTTTTACTAAAATACTTAGATTTTCACACTTTTAAATAGAATTTCTACTGCAATTGAAATTTATAGGAAAAGTAAGCAAAATTTAATGATTTTCTTTAGGAAGCTTACTCCTATATGTATTTTATCTAAAAACTAGTTTTTCAGAAAATCATGAAAATGCCTTAAATCGTCAAAAAAAAAGCATTTTTGAATATTTATTAATTATTTACATATTATTTATAAAAATCTCATTTTTAACACTTTAAAAATACATGATTTCATCATGCATGATTGAAATTTATGGAGAAAATAAGAAAAAAATTTAATGATTTTCGTTTAAAGGAAAGGCAACACCCTATGTTGTATTTTATCTAAAAATAGTTTTCAGAAAATCCTTGAAAATGCCTTAAATGCGTAAACAAAAGCATTTCTGAATATTTATTAATTATTTACTATTTTTTAAAAAATCCCATTAAAAATCTATAAAAATCAATATTTTATAGAATATTTCATATTATTTTCGAAAAATACATGAAACATTAAAAAGCTCAGAAAAATGTGCTAAAATAGTATTTTATCATTTTCAACGATTTAGAGGTTTGAGTGCTTTTCTGGAAAACTCATTTTCAGCTAAAATCTTAGATTTTCACTTTTTAAATAGAATTTCTGCAATTGAAATTTATGGAAAATATGCAAAATTTAATGTTTTCTTTTAGGAATCTTACTCTAGGTGTATTTTATCTAAAAAAATAGTTTTTCAGAAAATCCTGAAAATGCTTAAATGTCAAAATGCAATAAAATCAAGTTTTATAGCATTTTTTAATATTTAATAATTATTTACATATTTTTAAAAAATCTTTTTAAAAATCTATAAAAATCAATATTTTATAGAATATTTCATATTATTTTTCGAAAATACATGAAACTTAAAAAGCTCAGAAAAATTTGCTAAAATGCGTATTCTATTGCATATTTGACGTTTAGAGCGGTTTGAGTGCTTTTCTGCAAAACTCATTTTAGCTAAAATACTTAGATTTTCGCACTTTTAAATAGAATTTCTCACTGAAATTGAAATTTATGGGAAAAGTAAGCAAAATTTTATGATTTTCTTTTAGAAGCTTACTACTATGTGTATTTTATCTAAAAATAGTTTTCAGAAAATCCTTGAAAATCCTTAATCGTCCAAAAAATACATTTTTTAAATCTCTACATTTTTAAACATTTTTTTTGTTATTTCTTAGTTATTATTTACATATTTTTAAAAAATCCATTAAAAATCTATAAAAATCAATATTATTATAGAATATTTCATATTATTTTTTCAAAAAATGTGCTAAAATGTATTTAATTAAATATTTCGACGTTTTAGAGCGGTTTGAGTGCTTTTCTGACAAAACTATTTTTTTTAAAATACTTAGATTATCAAACTTTTAAATGGAATTTCTACTGCAATTGAAATTTATGGGAAAAGTAAGCGAAATGTCATGATTTTTTTTTCAGGAAGCTTACTCATAGGTATATTTTAACTAAAAAAATAGTTTTCAGAAAATCCTTGAAAATGCCTTGTATCGTCAAAAAATGCAATAAAATAACGTTTTATTTATTAATATTTATTAATTATTTACATATTTTTAAAAAATCCCATTAAAAATCTGTAAAAATAATATTATTTTAGAATATTTCATATTATTTTTCAAAAATACATGAAACATTAAAAAGCTCAGAAAAATGTGCTAAAATGGTATTTAATTAAATATTTCGACGTTTTAGAGCGGTTTAGGTGCTTTTCTGACAAAACTTATTTTTTAGCTAAAATACTTAGATTATCAAACTTTTAAATAGAATTTCTACTGCAATTGAAATTTATGGGAAAATTAAGTAAAATTTTATGATTTTTTTTTAGAAGCTTACTCATAGGTATATTTTATTTAAAAAAATAGATTTTTCAGAAAATCCTTGAAAATGCCTTGAATCGTCAAAAAATGCAATAAAATAACGTTTTATTTATTAATATTTATTAATTATTTACATATTTTTAAAAAATCCCATTAAAAATCTTTAAAAATCAATATTATTTTAGAATATTTCATATTATTTTTCAAAAAATACATGAAACATTAAAAAGCTCAGAAAAATGTGCTAAAATGGTATTTTATTACATATTTCACGTTTAGAGCGGTTTGAGGCTTTCTCGACAAATATTTTTAACTAGTTATTAATTTTCGAAATTTAAAATTGTCAAATAATAAGATAATAATATTTAATTTAATCAAAATAAATAATTTATTAATATTTATATTTAAAATAAACATAAATAAATATTATTTTATCATATTTTTATTGGGAAAATATTAACTTATTTATTAAGAATTTCACATTAAATTGAAAAGAATTCATTTTTAGAGTTAAGGAATTTTTAAAATATTTTTAGAAATTTAAAATCTTAATTTCAAAATTTTAAAAATAATTTTATTTATTAATTATTTATTATTAATTTATTTTTTAAAATCCATCAAAAATCTTTAAAATTAATATATTATATTTATAAAATTAATAATTTCAGAAAATTAAAATCAGAAAAATGTCAAAATGGTAATTAACTTATTTTTATTTTAGTTTTGTGCTTTTCTGAAAAACTCCTTATTATTTAAAATACTTAGATTATCAAACTTTTATAATTTTCAATGAAATTTATGAAAAGTAAAAAGTCAGATATTTTTTAAGATTTTATTATATATTTTATTTAAAAGTAGTTTTAAAAATCCTTTGATTAAAAAAGCAATAAAATACTTTTGAATTTATTATAATTATAATTATTTAAATTTTTAAGAAATTCATTATATTTTAAATATTTTTAGAATATTATTATTTAAAAAATTTAAAATAAACTAAAATGTTATCTAAAATGCTATTTAATAAAATTTATTTTTATTTTTTTATACATTTTTTAAAAACTTATTTTTATAAAATCATAATTATAGAATTTTAAATAAATTTTATCAATTGAAATTTAGAAAATTAGTAAAATAGTTATGTTTTTTAGAACTTACTAAGTTATTTAAAATGATTTTTCAAAAATCTTTTTATAACTTTGTAAAAACTATAAAATAATTTTATTTATTAAATTTATTAAAATTTTTAAAAATCCATAAAATTTTTAGAAATCAATATTATTATATTTAATTATTTTAAAAGTTTTTGAAAACTTAAAAATCCTTTGTGTAAAATATTAAATAACGTTTTATTTAATTATATTTAAAATTATTATTAAACTTATTTATTTTAGAATTTATAATAATATTTAAAATACTTAAATCATATTATTTTTTAGAATATTTCATATTATTTTCAAAAAATATGAAAATTAAAAAGCTTGAAAAATGTGCTAAAAATGTATTTAATAAATATTTATTTTAAGTTAGTGCTTTCGAAAAATTGTTTTAATAAAATTATTATCAAACTTTTAAATAGAATTTCTACTAATGAAATTTATGAAATTAAGAAAATTTATGATTTTTTTTTAAAGTTTACTAGGTATATTTTATTTAAAAAATTTTAGAAAACTTGAAAATGCTTGAATCGTCAAAAATGCAATAAAATAACTTTTATTTATAATATTTATTAATTATTTACATATTTAAAAATACTATTAAAATCTTTAAAAATCAATATTATTTTAGAATATTTCATATTATTTTTCAAAAAAAAACATGAAACATTAAAAAGCTCTATTTGGGGCATACAATCAAGGAGTCTTTGAGGCATACAATCAAGGAGATGGCCCCGGGCATCACCACGCCACTGGGTCTTCATTGTGTGTCCCTCACTCATCGTTGTATACATGTAGCAGACTGGTAAACATTTTGTGATCAATATTACACCGATTTTCGGTACGTTTGTGGAGCTGATTCTGAATATATCATCGGGGTTTGCTTGACTGGCTCCAGTTTTTGGTAAATTTGGTATTCCATTGACAAACATAAAAGACTTAAAAAAGCACATTGATCAGGCGGGGCTGACTTACAAATCGCACTGAAATAATTTTTTACATCTTGGAAAAGTCAAATCCTGTAATTCATACTGACACTTCATTCTATATAACAGATTAACATAGTAAGATAATTCAGATACCACTAATTACTGTATATGAAAATTTTGTATGATTTTCTTCTGTGTTGGTGATCAGCACAGTCCTGTTGGTCAACAGCACAGTCCTGTTGGTGATTAGCACAGTCCTGTTGGTCATCAGCACAGTCCTGTTGGTCATCAGCACAGTCCTGTTGGTCATCAGCACAGTCCTGTTGGTGATCAGCACAGTCCTGTTGGTCATCAGCACAGTCCTGTTGGTGATTAGCACAGTCCTGTTGGTCATCAGCACAGTCCTGTTGGTGATCAGCACAGTCCTGTTGGTCATCAGCACAGTCCTGTTGATTAGCACAGTCCTGTTGGTGATCAGCACAGTCCTGTTGGTCATTAGCACAGTCCTGTTGGTCATCAGCACAGTCCTGTTGGAGGCTCCAGTAATAGTCTACCATCATGTGTGAGTCCCATCATCTGCCCTCATACCTTTCCTCCATCACATGCCGGGAGAAGGGGTTACTAGCCCCTTGCTCCCGGCATTTTAGTCGCCTCTTACGACACAGAGGAAGAATTCTGTTCCATTTTTCCATGGAGATAAGAAGAACTATTAAGAAAATAGATGAAACCCCAGATGGGTATGTATATATATGGGTGTACATGCATGTGTAATGTGACCTATGTGTAATAATAATAATATATCTTTATTTCTACAAGTACATGTACAAGGTATACAGACCATAGCTGCCATCAATGACATACTACTATATAGAAAGCCCCTTGTTATGTTGAGTATTTCCCGCAAATTAGGTCAGTTTTGCCCAGGATGCGACCCACACCAGTCCACTAACACCCAGGTACCCATTTTACTGATGGGTGAACATAGACAACCAGTGTAAGGAAACACGCCCAATGTTTCTACCCTCGCCGGGAATCGAACCCGGACCCTAGCTGTGTGAAGCGAGAGCTTTAGCCACGGTGCCTGGTGGCAAGATATACCTGTTATCCAGCGTGTTTATGAGACAGAAAAAAGACACCAGCAATCCTACCATCATGTAAGTTGTTGTTTTATAATCACTTGGCAGGACGGTGGTAACCTCTCTAGGTGGCTGATATATACCAACCTAGTACCTAGTATCACCTTTATATCTTAATGGAACCTTTCACCTTGGCAGGAGCTCTCGCTTCACACACGGAGAGCCCGGGTTCGATTCCCGGCGGGTGGAAACATTTCGACGTGTTTCCTTACACCTGTTGTCATGTTCACCTAGCAGCAAATAAGTACCTGGGTGTTAGTCGACTGGTGTGGGTGGCATCCTGGGGGACAAGATTGAGGACCACAATGGAAATAAGACAGACAGTCCTCGATGACGCACTGACTTTCTTGGGTTATCCTGGGTGGCTAACCCTCCGGGGTTAAAAATCCGAAGAAAATCTTATCTTATCTCACTCACCTCACCAAGATTATGTGGAAATCTGTCTAGGTGACTATGGAGAAAGTGAACCTTTATGCTCATATTAGTACCTAAATTCTTATAGTTTGTCAGCATGTTTTGCAGCAGTTCTTCATAATTGTCTGCTTTGTAATTACCCAAGAAGTTCTTGACAACTGACACATAACTGCACCATGCACAAACTTTGACACTATTCACATATTTTGTGAAATTAGAATCCTTGATAAGCTTTTGAATTTGAGGACCATCAAAGATTCCAGCTTCCAGTTTTTTCATACTTAGTCCAGGAAATGCTTTACAAATGTATTTGAAGCAATTACTATCTTTGTCCAAGGCCTTAACGAATTGCTTCATTAGCCTTAACTTAATGTGCAGTTGTTCATGAATTGTATACAATACCGACAAGATGAAAATTAGACACATGTACAACATCTGGGTATCTTTATTGTAGACGTTTCGCCATCCAGTGGCTTTATCAATACAAATTCTAGGACATAATTTGAAGACAGTAGAACTATATATAAAAGATGAGGTAATCAGTCCCTCAGTCTTACAGTTGGTGTGAAGAACACCGTAGTCGTGAAGAATCTGGACCACATGAATGGTATACCATTCATGTATAACTTGTCAACACTGCAACATCATGGAGTCTTGGTTCAGAGGACATCTCCACAACCTTCTTCACTTCTAATAACCCGTCCCTTGGGTATGACCTACTTCCACTGGGGAATCCCGCCTACCAGTGACAATGCCTCGTCTGCTACCTGTCCCTCTTCCACCTGACGCCAGTAAATAAGCGCCAGCCTTCTTGTCTGTGCTCCAGAGTCTTCATGACTACGATGCTCTTCTCACCAACTCCAAGACTGAGGGACTGATTACCTCATCTTTTATATACAGTTCTACTGTCTTCAAATTATATCCTAGAATTTGTATTGATAAAGCCACTGGATGGCGAAACGTCTATATTAAAGATACCCAAATGTTGCATATTCGTCTAATTTTAATGTGGATTTGTGGCAGAATAATGTTATCCCTCGTTAATGATGTTTGCTGCACCTACAGACATGTTTTCTCTTGAAGGTCATGTCACTTTTGTCCAATCTGCTTTCGTTCTACTGTCCCACAAACAGATGAAACAAGAGTATTTTGCATATCCACTCTGTTGCTCAAGCTAGATGTTTACTATCTTCAGATCGACATAAATAGACATTTTATGTTCATGATAGCAAAGCTTCTGAAAGACCTCACCAGGGAGGACCTCTTAAGCCTCACCAGGGAGGACCTCTTAAGCCTCACCAGGGAGGATCTCTTAAGCCTCACCAGGGAGGATCTCTTAAGCCTCACCAGGGAGGACCTCTTAAGCCTCACCAGGGAGGATCTCTTAACACTCATCAAGGCATCACGGATATTATTTGCAACACAATCAACTCAACGGAACAACAGAGTATGTTCCGGCAGATGGTCAGCACACTCCTGAGGGTGTGCCTACTGACCGAGGAGGAGACGGTGGATGCCATGTATCTGCAGATTCTCAGAGCGGACAAAGCCCCAGCTAAGGAAACAACTGTAATGAAGTAACCTCAGTACCAAATCAGAATCGCTCATGAGACGCACTAGATGAACTGTCCAGAACAGTGCTTGACCAGCATATCTTGCAACAACGAAGAACCCATTCTCCTTCGGGAGCCAGAGACAGGTCATAACAAAATTAAGACCCGTGCCAGGTCCCCGGTCTTGGCGAACATCATACATACATACATACGTTAGTATCGGCCAATAGGCCTACTGCAGTGTGACTTGCACGTGAGTAAATAGAATTGTCAAAGTTTATTGCTTTGGGAGCGTTTATTCTGTTAGTGGGTTGGAGTTGTGAAAGACGTGCCTAGTATGGGCCAACAGGCCTACTGCAATGTTCCTCCTTTCTTATGTTCTTATGAATTAATTATCCTATCTATCTTCGTGTCATCGGCGAATTTGCTCATATCATAATTTCATCATCAAGGTCATTGATATATATTATAAACAACAACGGACCTAATACTGATCCCTGCGGAACACCACTTGTTACAGATCCCCACTCGGATTTACATTGAATAGTTATCAATTTAGTACTCAAGTATTTTCCATAATAAAAGCTCCTTTTTTATTTTAACCTGTGAATGTCTCTCCTGGACAGAAATAAATCAGTGTTTGATTATTTTGTGTTTTGCAAGTTCAGATCTACATAATGAAGTTTTATGTGTCAATAATCCCTCTATTATTATAATCAAATCAAACAGAAGCGCTAAACCGCAGGGGTCATACAGCGCTGCAGGAATAATCCCTCTAACCTAGAGACCTATGAAAGAAAAATAGTACCTGAAGCTTACTTAATTACTTACATACTTAAACTTTTGCCAATCTTACTTAGAGAAAAGATTAAATTGATTTTTCCTTGAGTAGATCCTAATTTGCATTTTATTATGGAAGAAATTTGGAAAACTAAAATGTTGCTTTTCAAGCGATGTTTTCCGAGTGTCGCGTTCGATTACCAACGCTGATAACTTGATAATGCAGATTCTGAGCGGCTTCAAACTCCATGTGCTTGTGTATTTTAGGCTATTGATCTATTTAATCTCTTTCATAAATTTGAATAAATTTGAATGTTAGTGTCGATATAATGACTTGTGAATGCCACCTTTGATTTAATATATTATTATCTACATTACAAAGTTATGCTGTATTCTGCATTATTTATGTTGCTCATAACATGACATGACGTCCTCCAGGTGGGTTCAAGTTTAATATGCTGTTGCATCTTTATGCTGACGTATTGAGTAAAACTTGCTGCTTGCAATCAACCTCATGCAACATCTTTCACTGCTTGCAATCAACCTCATGCAACATCTTTCACTGCTTGCAATCAACCTCATGCAACATCTTTCACTGCTTGCAATCAACCTCATGATATCCTTTTTGTTCATCGAATTAGAGTCATCTTTGCATTCTTCATTATCACATGATAATTGACTGATATGCAGATACTTTAAGATAAGATTAAGATATGATTTTGTTCGGATTTTTTTTTAACCCCGGAGGGTTAGCCACCCATGATAACCCAAGAAAGTCAGTGCGTCACCGAGGACAGTGTCTTATTTCCAGTTGGGTCCTCAGTCTTGTCCCCCAGGATGCGACCCACACCAGTCGACTAACACCCAGGTACCTACTTGACTAACACCCAGGTACCTACTTGCTTGCTAGGTGAATATGACAACAGGTGTAAGAAAACAAGCTCAGTGTTTTCACCCTTTGATATCATAATATTAAAGTCTTCTATAATGATACGATATGAAGCCTGGTATCCTGTCTGCATCTTTCTGGCACCTGGCACATATGAATGGATCTTCCTGGATTTCTTTCTCATTTCTGCAACATTGCAAGCTCCTGATGATGTGTTGATTGCAACACGAGAGGCCTAGAGCTATCATTCAACTCTCCCTGTGGTTGGTTTGCATCGTGAGTTATTAATTCCTCATGCTATACATACTAAGCAGAAAAAAACAATGTTAAAGAGAAGTGTTTATTGATTAATGGACATAAATATTTTGTAAATGATAATAAAATACGTAGTAATATTTGAAATAATTCATTTAATTTATGCATTGCATAATAGAGATTGCAACACTAAAGTTATGAAGATGTGTTATTTGGTAAATATATAATTCATTAATCATAATTTCCAAATATTACTCTAAAAGAAATGTGTTGGTCCAGAGGCAACATACATGTTTGATGTTATGTGAAAACGTAGTCTTTACTTAGAAACACATGCGACTAAAGCAAGAGAAAAATATAAACCTTACTTCTAGGGGAAACAGACAGACCCTACTCGAAATATAACTGGTGGGCTTTACTCAAAATAACTCCATAACTCACATTCGCTCACAAATAACTCCATAACTGTCACTGCAAGCAAGGTCGAAGAAAAAATAGTGATCATCTTTATACATTAGTATACAGTTCTGGGTGGCGCCTCCATCAGGTTCCTGGATCTGGTCGCCGGTGCCGTCACCCCAAAACGGTGTTCCCATATTGACTCGGGTACCATCGTTCCAGAAATACACTCCCTCGCTACCCTCATCAGATCCTCCTACCCAATAACTCTTCACATTTAAACCTGCCAAAAAAGTAATTATCATAAGTCAATATCGCCCTAACTACAGACTAATGCAGTTTCGAAATTTTGCAGATGACTTTGTGAGGGGAATTTATGCTATTTATAAAACTTAAATATTATATTAACGTGAATCAATATATTCCTAAGAGTTGGATCCTTCAGAGTAAGATCTTAAATATATCCAGGTACTCTTAAAGAAGAGTTGGATCCTTCAGAGTAAGATCTTAAATATATCCAGGTACTCTTAAAGAAGAGTTGGATCCTTCAGGTTAAGATCTTACCATTATCATGGAGGAACCTGACCAGGTGATACATGAAGTTGTCTGTGTCCACCTTGACCATCTTGCCACCTTGTTGTTGACAGAGTTTCTTCATATCTCCCCAGCTGCCAGTTCGATGTGACTCCACCATTATACAGCGGTCATGTACAGCTGTGAATGGTCGCACACACTCTAATGCACCTGTAGATACAATATTATCTTTGATATGATGACTTGCACCATTCGCTTCTATCTAACACACTCACGTATGCTTGCTGGAAGTCCAAGCCCCTCGCACACAAAACGTCCTTTACCCCTCCCTACAACCTTTCCTGGGCCGACCCCTACCCCGCCTTCCTTCATCTACAGATTTATACACTCTCGAAGTCATTCTATTTCCTTCCTTCCTCTCCACATGTCTGAACCACCTAAACAACCCCTCCTTAGCCCTCTGGTTAATAGTTTTGGTAATCCCGCACCTTCTAATAATTTCAAAACTACGAATTCTCTGCATTATATTCACACCACACATTGCCCTCAGACATGACATCTCCACTGCCTCCAGCCTTCTCCTTGTTGCAACATTTATCACCCATGCTTCACACCCATGTAAGAGTGCAAGTATAAATATACTCTCATACATTCCCCTCTTTACTTCCATGGACAAAGTTCTTTGTCTCCACAGACTCCTCAGAGACCACTCACCTTTTTCCTCTCATCAATTCTATGATTCACCTCATCTTTCATAGACCCATCTGCTGACACATCCACTCCTAAATATCTGAACACATTCACCTCCTCCATACTCTCTCCCTCCAATCTGATACCTATTTTTTTTTATCCTCATCACCTTACTCTTTCCTTTATTCACTTTTAATTTCTTTCTTTTACATACCCTACCAAACTCATCCACCAACCTCTGCAACTTCTCTTCAGAATCCCCCAAAAGCACAGTGTCATCAGCAAAGAGCAACTGTGACAACTCCCACTTTGTGTTAGATTCTTTATCTTTTAACCCCACACCTCTTGCCAACACCCGAGCATTCACTTCTCTTACAACTCCATCTATAAATATATTGAACAATTATGGTGACATCACACATCCATGTCTAAGGCCTAGTTTTACTGGGAAATAATCTCCCTCTCTCCTACACACTCTAACCTGAGCCTCACTATCCTCGTAAAAACTCTTCACCGCTTTCATTAATCTACCTCCTATTCCATACATATGTTTCACTGCAAACACTTGGTCTACACACCCCCTACCTTTCCTAAAGCCTCCTTGTTCGTCTGCTATCCTGCTCTCCGTCTTACTCTTAATTATTTCAATAATAACTCTACCATACACTTTACCAGGTATACTCAACAGACTTATTCCCCTACAATTTTTGCACTCTCAGCTTTGCTTTTATACAAAGGAACTATGCATGCTCTCTGCCAATCACTAGGTACCTTAACCTCTTCCATACATTTATTAAATAATAGCACCAACCACTACAGAACTATATCCCCACCTGATTTTAACATTTCTATATTTTTCCCATCCTTCTACCCACTGCCTCACGAACTTCCTCCACACTCACAACTGGCTCTTCCACACTCCTACAAGATGTTATTCCTCCTTGCCCTATACACGAAACCACAGCTTCCCTATCTTCATCAACATTTAACAATTCTTCAAAATATTCCCTCCATCTTCCCGATACCTCTAACTCTCCATTTAATAACTCTCCTCTCCTATTTTTAACTGTCAAATCCATTTGTTCCTCTAGGCTTCCTCAACTTATTAATCTCACTCCAAAACTTTTTCTTATTTTAAACAAAATTTGTTGATAACATCTCACCCACTCTGTCATTTGCTCTCTTTTTACATTGCTTCACCACTGTCTTAACCTCTCTTTTTCTCTCCATATACTCTTCCCTCCTTGCATCACTTCTACTTTGTAAAAACCTCTCATATGCTAACTTTTTCTCCCTTGCAACTCTCTTTACATCATCATTCCACCAATCGCTCCTCTTCCCTCCTGCACCCACTCGCCTGTAACCACAAACTTCTGCTGAACACTCTAACACTACATTTTTAAACCTACCCCATACATCTTCAGCTCCGTTGCCTATGCTCTCACTAGCCCATCTTTCTTCCAATAGTTGTTTATATCTTACCCTAACTGCCTCTCTTACTTGTTACTTCTATTTTCCTTGTATCCCATCTACCTTTTACTCTCACTGTAGCTACAACAAAAAAGTGATCTGATATATCTGTGGCCCCTCTATAAACATGTACATCCTGAAGTCTACTCAACAGTCTTTTATCTACCAATACATAGTCCAACAAACTACTGTCATTACGCTCTACATCATATCTTGTATACTTATTTATCCTCTTTTTCTTAAAATATGTATTACCTATAACTAAACCCCTTTCTATACAAAGTTCAATCAAAGGGCTCCCATGATCATTTACACCTGGCACCCCAAACTTACCTACCACACCCTCTCTACATGTTTCCTCTACTTTAGCATTTAGGTCCCCTACCACAATTACTCTCTCACTTGGCTCAGAAGTTCCTACACACTCTCTCTCCTCTACACTCCTCTCTTCTCCAGGTGCATACACACTTATTATGACCCACTTTTCGCATCCGACCCATATTTTAATCCACATAATCCTTGAATTTACACATTTATATTCTCTCTTCTCCTTTCATAACTGATCCTTCAACATTATTGCTACCCCTTCCTTAGCTCTAACTCTCTCAGATACTCCTGACTTAATCCCATTTATTTCTCCCCACTGAAACTCGCCTACCCCCTTCAGCTTTGTTTCGCTTAGGGCCAGGACATCCAAATTCTTTTCATTCATAACATCGGCAATCATCTCTTTCTTATCATCCGCACTACATCCACGCACATTCAGACAACCCAGTTTTATAAAGTTTTTCTTCTCTTTTTTAGTAAATGTGTACAGGAGAAGGGGTTACTAGTCCATTGCTCCCGGCATTTTAGTCGCCTCATACGACACGCATGGCTTACGGAGGAAAGATTCTTTTCCACTTTCCCGTGGAGAATAGAGGAAATAAAGTAAAACAAGAACTATTAAGAAAAAGAAGAAAAACCTAGATGTTTGTAAGTATATATATGCAAGTGCATTCCTGTGTAGTGTGACCTAAAGTGTAAGTAGAAGTAGCTAGATATACCTGTTATCCAGCGTGTTTATATGACAGAAGTAAGACACCAGCAATCCTACCATCATGTAAAACAATTTCAGGCTTCTGTTTCACATTCACCTGGCAAGACGGTAGTACCTCCCTGGGTGGTTGCTGTCTACCAACCTTCTACCTATAATGTGTATTAGCTACGTCATGTGATGCTGACTGACATGTATGTTCGGAACATTGATTCATTTCCTTTACATTGTTTTGATTCTCTGCATTAAGTTTCAGTTACTCATTCATGAAAAGTCTGGAAGGTGGTCTGTGAGCCAGAGCATTTCCAGTGTAGGGGATCAAAATGTCATGTTCACTACTAGCATTACCAGTGTAGGGGATCAAAATGTCATGTTCACTACTAGCATTACCAGTGTAGAGGATCAAAATATCATGTTCACCACTAGCATTACCAGTGTAGAGGATCAAAATGTCATGTTCACACTAGCATTACCAGTGTAGAGGATCAAAATGCCATGTTCATTACTAGCATTACCAGTGTAGGAGATCAAAATGCCATGTTTAACACTAGCATTACCAGTGTAGAGGATCAAAATGCCATATTCACCACTAGCATTACCAGTGTAGAGGATCAAAATGCCATATTCACCACTAGCATTACCAGTGTAGAGGATCAAAATGCCATATTCACCACTAGCATTACCAGTGTAGGGGATCAAAATGCCATATTCACCACTAGCATTACCAGTGTAGAGGATCAAAATGCCATGTTCAACACTAGCATTACCAGTGTAGAGGATCAAAATGCCATGTTCAACACTAGCATTACCAGTGTAGAGGATCAAAATGCCATGTTCACCACTAGCATTACCACTGTAGGGGATCAAAATGCCATGTTCACCACTAGCATTACCAGTGTAGGGGATCAAAATGCCATGTTCACCACTATCTTTTGTATACGTTTAAGTCTAACTTTCTCATTTTTCACTTTTTTTTTACATCTATTAAGATTGTGAGGAGAGAGAAAGAGCCAGATGTGAATGTAAGTGAGGTGTGTGAGGTGCTGGCTAGAATAAAACAGTATGTGTAAAGTTTCTTTGTATAAAGTAAAACAAGTGATAACAGAGAGTGTAAGTCTGTTAAGTACACCAGGTAAACTCTATGGTAGAGAAGTTTTCCTTAATGAAAAAAATAGAGTAAGGCGGAGAGCAGAATGATAAATGAAGAAAGTTTTAGAAAAGGGTTGGGGGATGTGATGACCAAGTGTTTACACTGAAACATATAAGACAACAATATTTTGGTAAAGAAAAGTAAATTTTAGTAGTGTTTATGAATTCAGAAATGACATGTGACAATTTATAAAGGAGAGCAATGTGGCAGAAGTTGTAAGTGTATGGAACAGGTAGGTACATGGTAAAGTTATGAGGATAGTGAGGCTCAGGTAAGGTATGTTGGAGAAAGGGAGATTATTTTTCAGTAACAGTAGGCCTTAGACAGAGATGTGTAATGTTACCATGGTTATTTTGCATGTTCGTAGACGGGGTTATGAAAGTGAATGGAGAGAGGTGTGGGATTAGAAGATATGGAATCTAATAAAAAGTGGGAATTGTCACAATTGGTTTTTGCTGATGACACTGTGCTTTTGGGAGATTCTGAAGAGAAGTTGCAAAGGTTGGTGGATAAATTTGGGAGGTTATGTAAAAGAAGGAAATTGAATATGAGCATAGGATGAGAATAGTGATGAGAATAAAAACGAAAGATTGAATATAATATTAGAAAGAGGGTGTATGGAAGAAGTGAAAGTATTCAGATATTTGGGAGTGGACTTGTCGGAGAATGGTATATGGAAGATGAGGTGAACCATAGAATTGAAGAGGGATAAAGGTGGGTAGTGCACTGAGACAAACCACCTTATAAAAACAAAAAGGGGAATGTATGAGGGTACCATCACTCTTATATGGGTGTGAAACATGGGATTTAAACGTTGCAGTAAGGAGATTGGAGACAGTGAAGATATCGTGTCTGAGGGCTATGTGTAGTGTGAATATTACGCAGAAAAATATCGTAGTTTGTAGATTAGGAAGAGCGGGGTTACTAAAAGTATTATCCAGATGGCTGAGGAGTTATTGAGGTGGTTTAGACACTTAGAAAGGCTGGAGCAAAATAGTATGACTTGGAGGGTGTATAAATCTGTAGTGGAGGAAAAGAGGGGTAGGGGTTGTCCTAGGAAAGGTTGCAGGTAGGTAGCGAAGAAGGTTTTTGCATGTGAGGGGCTTGGACATTCAACAGGCGGGCGCGAGCGTGTTAGCTAAGACTGGAGGCAAGTGGATTGACGTGCTGTTAAAGTGTGAGCACTTTATCATTTATGAAGGGATTTAGGGAAACCGGTTAGCCGGATTTGAGTCCTGGAGGTGGGAAGTACAGTGCCTGTTCTCTGAACGAGGAGTGGATATATTACAGTTTGTAGAGGCATATGAAGTGCAATGACAGCATGCCTATAACAAGATAGTGATAGACTAAGTGATGGTGAAAGTGTTTCTTCTTTTTTTGGGTCACCCTACCTCGGTGGGAGATGGCCGGTGTATTAAAAAAAAAATAAGATTAATGAATTTTTATTCTTTATTTATTATAATTGAAGGTTGATAGTTCATTTTCCACTTTTTACTAAGCCCACCTGGTCATTTTTCTAAGTTATTATTATTTCTATGTCGTGCTAAGCATTTCCTTAAGGAATAAACTCACACTTGCCCCGAGGATTAGACACCCTATTACTAACATGTCTGAAATAAACACTGAATTAAATACGATACAAATATGTTGAAATAACCCATGGCTGATGAAGAAATTTTGGAATCATAAAGTTCCAAAGAAGAGATGATACGACTCAACTACATACTCTTAAAACATAATTATCCAAATATACGAGAAAACACAGCATATATAGTGGAGAATGCAAGCTACAGGTGTTTATTAGGTGAAGGCGTGAGGTCACATAATTACCGCGTCACCAGACAACCAGGAGGCAGGAAGCAGCGCTGACATGTGTTCAGGTACAATAGTCGTCCCAGTTTCTTCTACACCACTGGAAGTACAATTACTGATGCTTCTATATATCTTTTCTGCTGGGCTCCATATCAATAATTTTGACTTTATTCTAGTACATGAGAAGTCCATTAATGACCAAAATATAACACAAGCGATGTTTGTGTTGTCACAGTAACACATTGTGTTGTCACAGTAACACATTGTGTTGTCACAGTAACACATTGTGTTGTCACAGTAACACATTGTGTTGTCACAGTAACACATTGTGTTGTCACAGTAACACATTGTGTTGTCACAGTAACACATTGTGTTGTCACAGTAACACATTGTGTTGTCACAGTAACACATTGTGTTGTCACCACATTTGTGTGTAACACATTGTGTTGTCACAGTAACACATTGTGTTGTCACAGTCATTGTACGACATTGTGTTGTCCTACAGTGTATACACATTGTGTTGTCACTACAGGTGTCACGTACACATTGTGTTGTACTCACATTGGTTGTCATACACATTGTGTTGTACTACACAGGTGTCACGTACACATTGTATGTTGACTTCACTATGTGTACTGTCACCATTGATGGTGTGTACTCACTATCGGTATGTACACCACTTGATGTGTGTACGTCACTATCAGTGTGTCACTGTATCGACCACTTGTATGGTTGTACTCACTATCAGGTGTGTCACTGTATCTACCACTTATATGGTGTGTACTCCACTATCAGGTGTGTCACTGTATCGACCACTTGTATGGTGTGTACTCCACTATCAGGTGTGTCACTGTATCGACCACTTATATGGTGTGTACTCCACTATCAGGTGTGTCACTGTATCTACCACTCGTATGGTGTGTAGTCCACTATCAGGTGTGTCACTGTATCGACCAGTTTTATATGGTGTGTACTGTTCACAGTTGGGGTCTATCAGGTGTGTCACTGTATCGACCACTTATATGGTTTGTACTCCACTATCAGGTGTGTCACTGTATCGACCACTTATATGGTTTGTACTCCACTATCAGGTGTGTCACTGGGTTCTCCCTCTTCTTGGTCAGATCTCAGATGCAGTAAAGGCAGTTATATGGATGTTAATTTCTAGACTGGGGTTGCAGTGTCGCTGGCTACATAACCTTCACGAATGAACTAGAATTTAGGCTTCTCCTGACCATCATTTGTGACCTATATTATTCACTATATATACTCTGTACTTCCTCTTTCTCTTATTTGCAGTGACTAAGGTCCCAGGACCAAAACGAATCCAATAAAGATGTTCTCAGTGAATGAGCTTAAGTTCTCTCATCCCAATTGTGGCCATCTATACTTTTTATTCTCACAATTAACAGATATAAGATGTCACAGCTTCACTTACGTCTAGAGTGAAGCTCCTCGGGACCTCGAGTACACCTACACTCTGTAATGTAAGGCAGACATATGATTAGAGTCTAAAAAAATAATAATACTGATAATATATATATATATATATATATATATATATATATATATATATATATATATATATATATATATATATATATATTTAGTCGTGTAATAGGTAAAATGTCAATTAGCAAGAACTCATCTAAAATTAAGTCCTTTAAAATTTTCTTTATATTTTTTCATTTAACTTAATGAAAATTATAATATTGTCAACAGAAGAATCTTAGAAAACAATTACCTAACTTAAGTTATAACAAGGAATTTAATTTACCTAATCCAACTAAATATATTTTAATACGTTTACAATAATTTAATAATAAACAACACTATGAAATATAGTTTTCAGTTAGGTTCAGAATGATTTTCGATATTTTGCATACACAAATTACACTTGTCTTAATATGGCAAGAATAGCGTTGCTATTTAAGCCAAAATCGACAAGTTTTACCTAATCGATGACATATATATATATTATATATATATATATATATATATATATATATATATATTATTATTATTAATTTCTCATAGGACCACCAAAACCTAGGTCTGGACAGCTTACTGATAATGGGCAAGAAGAAATTGTTATTTCTTCTTGCTCATTAGACAAGAAGACATAAATATCCCAGCAATTAGTATATATTCAGCCCAGAAGAAAACAAATTAACTAATATTAAAGTGATAAGGGATATAATTATCAAACAATTAGACAAACTAAAACAAAATTAATCGCTGGGCCCAGACGAACTTTTTCCAAGAGTAGTTAAGAATGCAAGTGGGAACTTACTCGCTAACGAGCCTTTTTAACTCAGCAATCAATACTGGTGTTGTACCGGAGATGTGGAAGATGGGTCATGTAATTCCTATATTTAAATCAGGGATAATCAATTCCATCAAATTACCAACTAATAACCTGACGTCTGTAGGCATATTATTAGAAGCAACTGTAGCCGATATTATTAGAAGTCACCTTAATGAGCATAATTTGATTAATGAGTCTCAGCACGGATTCACAAGAGGTCATTCCTGCCTGACAAATTTACTAGTATTCTTTAATAAAGTATTTGAGACAGTTGACAATGATAAAGAATATGATGTTCTTAATTTGGTTTTCAGTGAGGCCTTCGATAGAGAACCTCACAAAAAGCTGTTAAGAAAAGTGGCAGCTCATGGTATAGGATGTAAAGTTCTAACAGATAGAGGCATAACTGACCAATGAAGCGGAGAGTTTGCGTTAATGGGGTCAAGTCTGACTGGGGACAGGTCACTAGTGGAGTTCCAAGAAGGTCAGTTTTGGTTCATTATTGTTCATGTTTTACATTAATGACCTTGACGAAGGAATAACGAGTGACAAGAGTAAATTCGCTGATGACACACAAGTAGGACGAATAATAGATTCTGAGGAGGACGCCATTGAACTTCAAGAGGATTTGGACAGATTAATGCCAAGGTCAGAAAAGTGGCAGATGCAGTTCAATATGAAAAAGTGTAAAGTCCTAATCCTCGCTAACGAAAATAACCCTTATGGTAATAAACTAAGTGATGTAGAGATTGATCATACAGAATGTGAAAAAAGATTTAACATAATGGTATGGGTTTCTGTGGGAAAGCAATGAATTCTCAGTGTACACATTGTGAGTTTTAGGCAGAATATTGAATATTGAAGAACCAGTGACACTAAGTGACAAGGACATTGATAGGGATGGTAGAAGAACAGAAATGAGCAGGAAGTGAAAAGAGAAGGAAGGGTTTCTGAATTTATATTGTACTAATAGTCGTAGTGCTAGAAATAAGATGGACGAGTTGAGATTAGTTGCAAGAGCTGGTAACATTGATGTATTTGCAATAACTGAGACGTGGTTTAATATCAAAAGTCGAGACATGATTGCTGAATGTCATATTCAGGGTTTAAAATTGTTTCACGTAGATAGAAACACCGGAAATGGGGGAGGGGTGGCACCGTATATCAAACATTGCTTGAATTGTTGCATAAAAACGAGTATAAAGTCTGAAATAACACAAACTAAGTCTGTCTAGGTAGAATTTTCAAAGTGGCACGAAAAATTGATTTTATGCGTGATATACCGTCCCCCAAACTTGGATAGGGACCAAGGATAGGGCCCCTGCTTAGGTGAGATGGGACATACACATGACAGCCAAGAAATGAGTGAGATATTAAAGTCCCAGTACGACTCTGTGTTCAGTGAGCCGCTGCCCAGACTAAGGGTCGACAATCCAAATTAATTCTGTATGAACGAGACCCAAAATTTGGTCATCTCAAAAATCTCAAAAGACTTTGAAAAGGCAATAAAGGACATGCCTATGCACTCTGCCCCAGATCCAGACTCATGGAACTCCGTATTCATCAAGAACTGCAAGAAGCCTCTATCGCGTGCCTTCAGCATTCTATGGAGAGGGAGCATGGACACAGGGGTCATCCCACACTCACTAAAAACAACAGACATAGCCCCACTCTACAAAGGTGGCAGTAAAGCAATTGCAAAGAACTACAGACCGATAGCGCTAACGTCCCATATCATAAAAATCTTTGAGAGGGTTCTAAGAAGCAAGATCGCAGAGAAACACGTCCAGGGCGATGAAATATGACAGAGAAACACGTCCAGGGCGATGAAATATGACAGAGAAACCCGTCCAGGACGCTGAAATATGACAGAGAAACCCGTCCAGAGCGATGTCTAACCAAAATTTGAAGCTACTCAAGATTTTAGCTTCAATAACCCTACTAGGTAGACTGTTCCACTCATCAACTACCCTATTTCCAAACCAGTACTTTCCCATATCCGTTCTAAATCTAAACTTCAAACTTTTAAATAAAATTTCTACTGCAATTGAAATTTATGAGAAAAGTAAGCGAAATTTTATTATTTTTTTTAAGGAAGCTTACTCATAGGTATATTTTTTCTAAAAAAAATAGTTTTTCAGAAAATCCTTGTGCTTACACTACAGCTACAAAACTGCGACATTAACACCCCTCCTTCAGAGTGCCGGCACTGTACTTCCCAACACCCCTCCTTCAGAGTGCCGACACTGTACTTCCCATCTCCAGGAATCAAGTCTGGCCTGCCGGTTTCCCTGAAACCCTTCATAAATGTTACCTTGCCTACACTCCAACAGCACGTCAAGTCCTAAAAACCATTTGTCTCCATTATTTCAGAATAAAATGAAGAATAACGTCATTGGAACAATACACAAATAACTGGCACTTAGAAGAAACTGATGAGAACGTTTGTCTCCGTCTTGGACTACACAAGGTAAGGGAGTCACTATATATACAAGAGGAGGACAGGCACGCAAGACGTCTTGTACTACCTAGATACCCATCAGTTAAACAACCCAGGGCAACACGGGTTTAGAGCAGGTCGCTCCTGCTTGTCCCAGCTCCTGGACCACTATGACAAGGTCCTGGATGCTGTTGAGAATAAACAAATTACAGATATAGTATACACAGACTTTGCAAAAGCCTTTGACAAGTGTGACCATGGTGTAATAGCACACAAAATGCGTGATAATGGAATAACAGGAAAAGTTGGTAGATGGATCTATAACTTCCTGACTAACAGAACACAGAGTAATAGTAAACAGAGTAAAGTCTGAGGCAGCTAGGGTGAATATGGCTTTCGTAAGGGTCGTTCTGCCATTGACCCCTTACTGCGCTTAGATACGTATATTTGAAATGCCTTTGCTAATAACCACTCAGTTATCGCCATCTTTTTCGACCTTGAGAAGGCTTATGACACAACTTGGAGCTCTGTTCCACAGGGCACAGTACTCGCTCCCATTCCATTCCTCATCCTCATATCTGTCAGAGATGTAAGCCATAGCTTCGTGTCTTCCTTTACGGATGACACCCGGATTGCAATGACAGTGACCTCCATCGAAGACACTGGAAGACATCAACCAAATCTTCAAATGGACCACTCAAAACAATATGAAGTTCAATGAAGAGAAATTTTAACTACTCAAATATGGAAAACTTAAGGAAATTAAAAATAAATAAGGGTATACGACAAATTCTAACCATAAAATAGAGCGAAAAAATGTGAAGGACCTGGGAGTGATAATGTCATAGGATCTCGCCTTTAAAGACCACAATATTGATTCTACTGCATCTGTGACTAGTCGATGATTCGAAACCGGCCCCTCCCGTGGGTTAGAGCGTCATGTGTGATTTTCGCTCACCAAGCGGGCCAAAACGACATGGGTTCGAATCCTCGGCTAGTCGCAGTGTTGTTATTGACATATATATATATATATATATATATATATATATATATATATATATATATATATATATATATATATATGTCGTGCCGATTAGGTAAAACTGGTCAATTAGCAAGAACTCATCTAAAATTAAGTCCTTTCTAAAATTTTCTCTTATACGTTTAAATATATATTTTTTCATTTATGTTAATGTAAAAATTATAATTTTGTACCAAGAGAAACTTTGAAAACCTACCTAACCTTATCACAACAAGCGCAATTTAATTTAGCCTAACCCAACTAAATATATTTTAGATACGTTAACATTAATTTAGTAATAAACAAACACAATGAAATATATTTTTTCGTTATGTTCAGAATGATTTTGGCGAAATTATTGCATACACAAATTTTCACTTGTCTTATATGGCAAGGTGAGCGTTGCTATTTAAGCCAAAATCGCAAGTTTTACCTAATCGGCACGACATATATATATATATATATATATATATATATATATATATATATATATATATATATATATATATATGTCGTGCTTAATAGGTAAAACTGGTCAATTAGCAAAACCTCATTTAAAATTAAGCCCTTTCTAAAATTTTCTCTTATACGTTTAAAGATATATTGTTTTTATTTATATTAATGCAAAAATTTATAATTTTGTACCAAGAGAAACTTTGAAAACTTACCTAACCTTATTACAACAAGCGCAATTTAATTTAGCCTAACCCAACTAAATATATTTTAGATACGTTTTTAATAATTTAATAATAAACAAACACAAAGAAATATTTTTTTCGTTATGTTCATAATGATTTTTGCGAAATTACTGTATACACAAATTTTCGCTTGTCTTATATGGCAAGAAGAGCGTTGCTATTTAAGCCAATATATTTAAGCCATATATATATATATATATGGTATAAAAATATATTCAAATTATTTTGACACAATGTTTCAGAGTAACAATAACATGAAAATCATAGCGCTGCTACACTATACAAAGTGTTATTGAGATCTCGTAATGATACTAAAATTGTTTATAAATATTCGTACAAATTAGCTACAAAAATTCCACAAAAACAAATAATGCTTACCAGAGGTGATGTTGGACTGCAGCTCATCCAACCATTGTCGTATAACTGAAATGAAAAAAATAAATATATATATATTACTCGATAATGTTTAATGTGGAAAATAAATTTATTTCTTTTAACAATGTTTAGTAATTTGCCCTCCCATTATTTAATAATTATCCTCCGAGTCTTAACTGTTAGTTTCCTCCATTATTTCAATGTCTACTGGCTTTCATTTCTTCTAGTTATCACATGTACAGAAAACTACTCACAATTACATACCTTTAACTCTTATTCCTTCAATTTTTGCTACCATTCCATTTCCATATTATTGTCCATAAGGCAAAAATAAGGAGACATGGCTGAAGAATACCAGATGAATTCAGGTATAAATAAAGGTATAATAATGGTGTAGAATATATTTTATCAAGAAATTTTATTTATACGGTGCTGTTTTTATTTCAGATATCTGGTAACCAGGACTACTTAGAAGTTGGTCAGGTCAGCGCTCTCTTGACCACACAGAACAAACTTCAAAACTCATTCCTCTGGTTTTACACAAGAAGAGACTAAAGAAATTCCAGAGGTCAGGACGAAAATAAGTTACTGTATGTACAATCAAAGTCACTAGTGACACGGTTCTCAGATTATTGGTTTAAACAAGAGCTTCACTCTTGTTTAAGAGCTGACTCTTGTTTAAGAGCTTCACTCTTGTTTAAGAGCTTGACTCTTGTTTAAGAGCTTCACTCTTGTTTAAGATCTTCACTCTTGTTTAAGAGCTTGACTCTTGTTTAAGATCTTCACTCTTGTTTAAGAGCTTCACTCTTGTTTAAGAGCTTCACTCTTGTTTAAGATCTTCACTCTTGTTTAAGAGCTTCACTCTTGTTTAAGAGCTTCACTCTTGTTTACGTTTGTTTCACTGATTCTTCCTGTCATGATTTGGACTTACTTAATGTAACGTCATCGTTTAAATCCTCACCATTTCTTTTAAAGGCCGTAGGCCTATCATGCGAGTGATTTCTCGATTGATTTTTCTCTTGTGTTTCTATATTTTAGCCTTGATTGTCGGCTCGGGCATCCGACACAGGCGAGTCTACAAGGGCAGCATTGATCTTAAACAGATCTTGCATTCAATATGGCATCTGAACCTACACTGGTCCCCTTCCACTTGTAAGTCGACTCGACTCGCAGTCAGCTGCACACCATTCTAGCTGCCGTTCCCCAGTTGTAACCCCACCAACTTTTCATGTTGGTTCTCTACTGGCGACTCAACTGCTTCACAGGTGTGGTGGTGGTCAGAGGATCCCAGTACCTCCGGTCGTCAGAGTCTCTACTCATGTTGGGGTCACTGTCTACTCAGTGTGTCAACAGTCACGTCCACCTGTGACCCACTCCCCAACCGTCATCAACTACGGCACGGCACCATTCAGAGCTACGTGCCCAGAACATCGGAACGGCACCCTTCAGAGCTACGTGCCCAGAACATCGGCATGGCACCATTCAGAGCTACGTGGCCAGAACATCGGCATGGCACCATTCAGAGCTACGTGGCCAGAACATCGGCATGGCACCATTCAGAGCTACGTGCCAAGAACATCGGCATGGCACCATTCAGAGCTACGTGCCCAGAACATCGGCATGGCACCATTCAGAGCTACGTGGCCAGAACATCGGCATGGCACCATTCAGAGCTACGTGGCCAGAACATCGGCATGGCACCATTCAGAGCTACGTGCCCAGAACATCGGCATGGCACCATTCTCCACTACGTATTGTGTACGTATTAGCTTTGAGTCAATAATTATATATATTCCATTTTTCATTTCTTTGCTTCAAGTAAGATTATTTTCATGTTTAAGTGTTTTATATTCTTTATTAGTTTTACATATTAATATTAAAATTGTTTATCCTATTATGTTACCATTGATTTTTCTATCTTTTATTTCCATAAGGAGGAACAACCCTTATCAAATACTCTTTAAGGGTCTGATAGGGCTGTGTTCCACAGGGGTCAGTATTGGGCCCTTTGTTGTTCACAGTATATATAAATGACATAGATGAGGCAATAAATAGCGACAGAAACAAGTTTGCCGATGACACTAAAATAGACCGTCACATTAATTCTAACGATTACACTAAGCGCCACAAGAAGATCTGTATAGGCTGAGGCAGTGGTCGTTGAAGTGGCAGATTCTGTTTAATGTAAACATATGTTAACCTCTAAGCCTGGGCGAAGGCACTTATAAACTGAATAATGTAGATCTGAATCCCTCTAAATGTGAAAAAGATTTAGGAGTTGTAGTTAGTAGTAATTTAAAGCCAAGACAAGAGTACTTAACCGTCCGCAACAATGATACAGAAATATAATTTTTTGGCTTCATATTTAGAAGTATAAATAATGTGAGTCCTCAAGTTATACTTCAACTTTATATCAACTTGGTAAAGCTTCGTTTAAACTATGCTACGCAGTTCGTAACACAGAATGGACATAAATGCTGTGGAAAACATACAGAGAAGAATGACAATGGTGATCACATATATTAGAAATCTGTCCTACGAGGATAAACTGAGAGCACGAAATCTGCTCTGTCTGGAAAGACAGAATTAAGAGGGATATGACTGAGGTGTATAAATGAAAAACAGGAATAAATAAGGGAAATATAAGTAAAGAGTTGTAATATCTAATCAGGACAGGACTCGCAGAGATGAGTTTAAGTTGGAAAAATTTAGAATTAAGAAAGTTATAAGAAAGTACTGGTTTGGTAACAGAGTTGTGGAATAAACTCCTGAGCTGTTCCATTGAAGAGAAAACATTGAAAACACTGAAGAAAAAATTTGTTAAGACAGATACATGAGTGGGTGTGAGTTAGACCTGCCGAGCATGGGCCAGCAGACCTACTGCAGTGCTTCTACCTGGATTATACCTGGAGAGGGCTTCGGGGGTCAACGACCCCCGGCCCGGTCTTAGACCAGGCCTTGTGGTGGATCAGAGTTTGATCAACCAGGCTGTTACTGATGGCCGCTCGCAAACCTACGTATGAACCACAGCCCGGATGGTCAGGTACTGACTTTGGGTGCCTGTTCACTACCTTCTTGAAGACAGCCAGGGGTCTATTGGTAATCCCCCTTATGTATGCTGGGAGGCAGATGAAGTCTTGAGCCCCGGACACTTATTGTGTTGTCTCTCAGTGTACTCGTTCCCACTAATTTAAGTGCTTTATCGTACTTGTGTGCTGTGAAAGTTCTCTGTACACTCTCCAGGTCATCAATTTCACCTGCCTTGAAGGGGGCAGTTAGTGTACAGCAGTATTCCAGCCTAGAGAGAACAAGCGATTTGAAGAGAATTATGGGCTTGGAGTCCCTAGTTTTGAAGGTTCTCATTATCCATCCTATTATTTTTCTAGCAGATGCCGTGCATACATTGATGTGGTCTTTGAAGGTTCATCCTCTGACATTATCACTCCCAGGTCCTTCACGTTAGTTTTTCGCTCTATTGTGTGGTTAGAATTTGTTGTATACACTGATACAGTGTTAATTTTCTCAAGTTTTCCATATCTGAAGAGTTGAAATTTGTCTTCGTTGAACTTTATATTGTTTTCTGCGGCCCATTTGAAGATTTGGTTGATGTCCGCTTGGAGTCTTGCAGTGTCTTCAAAGAGGACACTGTCATGGCAATTCGGGTGTCATCCGCAATGGAAGACACGGAGCTATGGCTTACATCTCTCTCTCTATATCTGATATGAGGATTAGGAACAGGATGGGAGCGAGTACTGTGCCTTGTGGAACAGAACTTTTCACCGTAGCCACCTCAGACTTTACTTTGCTTACTATTACTCTTTGTTATTCCTTTATCACGTTATTCCTATTCCTATTACTATTACTCTTTGTTATTCCTTTATCCTGTTATTCCTTTATCACGCATTTTGTGTGCTATTACTCCATGGTCACACTTGTCAAAGGCTTTCGCAAACTCTGTGTATACATCTGCAATTTGTTTATCCTCTACAGCATCCAGGACCTTGTCATAGTGGTCCAGTAGTTGGGACAGGCAGGAGCGACCTGCTCTAAACCCGTGCTGCCCTGGGTTGTGTAATTGATGGGTATCTTGATGGATGGCGATCTTGCTTCTTACCTGGAGTTTACCTGGAGAGAATTCCAGGGGTCAACGCCCCCGCAGCCCGGTATGTGACCAGGCCTTAGAACCCTTTCAAAGATTTTTATGATATGGGATGTTACTGCTATCGATCTGTAGTTCTTTGCAACTGCTTTACTGCCATCATTGTATAGTGGGGCTATGTCTGTTGTTTTTAGTGTGTGTTGGATGACCCCTGTGTCCATAGAATGCTGAAGGCACGTGACAGAGTCTTTTTGCAGTTCTTGATGAACACGGAGTTCCATGAGTTTGAGCATGGGGCAGAGTGCATGGGCAGAGTGCATGGGCATGTCATTAATTGCCTTTTCAAAGTCTTGTGGTGTTAGTATAATATCAGAGGTTTTTGAAATGACCAAATTTTGGGTCTTGGTTATAAAAAACTCATTTAGATTGTTGACCCTTAGTCTGGTTAACGGCTCGCTGAACACCGAGTCATATTGTGACTTTAGTATCTCACTCATTTCTTTGCTGTTATCTGTGTAGATCCCATCTTGTCTAAGCAGAGGTCCAATACTGGATGTTTTTCCCTTAGATTTGGAATAAGCGAAGAAGTATTTTGGGGTTCTTTCAATTTCACTGATGGCTTTAAGTTCTTCCAGAGATTCTTGTCTCCTGTAAGATTCCTTAAGCTTAAGTTCGATATTTGCTGTTTCTCTGAACAGGGCCTCTCTTCGTAGTTGAGATATATTGGTCCCTTTCAGCAGCTCTATGATTCTTTGCCTTCGCCTGTATAGAGAGCATCTCTCTCTTTCTAGTTTACATCTTCTCTTTTTTTTCTTAATGGAATGTACCTTGAGCAGACCTCAAGTGCCACAGAGTTATTTTTTTCTATTCAAAGGTTCGGATCCACGTTTTTAAGGATATCTTCCCAGCTTGTTTCATTTAGGACATGGCTAACTTGTTCCCATTGTATGTTTTGGTTATTGATGTTGAATATTGTGAAGACACCCTCATGACTGATCACATTTTGATGGTCAGGATCCCTGTGCATACATGTCTGTACTTCTATTATGTTGTGATCTGAGTGTATTGTCTTTGATACGATTATATTACGTATCAGATCGTCGTTGTTAGTGAAGATGAGGTCCAGCGTATTTTCTAGTCTTATATTTGCTGGCATTAATATCTGTTGGTCTTGAGTGGAGGCCAATGACTGTGCCTCTGCTCCAGAAGTGTTTTCAGTTGGTGTATGATTTCTGTCATACGAATCTTTATTGATGAAACCTTTCGCCTGCACAGCAGGCTTCATCAGTCGAATACAGAGGTGATTATAATACTGGATAATTACGAGGTGATTAGTCCCTTAACCGTGATGGAGGGTAGTATTTCAACCAAAAACAGAACCATGAGGCCAGAGACTTATTTTTCTGAAATCAGAAGTGAGGTGTAGCTGAGGGAAGAAGACGACACAAGTGAGTGGGGCCCACTGTTGCTAAGCAGTTGATAGCAATAGAGTTGCAACAGAGAGGTACCAGACACACTGTGGGAATCTCTAGCCACAATCTCAATCAATATAAATGATACAGAACATCTGCCAGACGTGGAAAATAGCAGATGTAATCACAATATTTAAGAAAGGGGACAGAAAGGTCACACTAAACTTCAGGTCAGTGTCACTAACAGACATAGTGTGTGAGGCTATAGAAAAGGTCGTCAGGAAACGAACACTGGAACACCTGGAAATGAAAGAGGTTGAACACCTAGCATGGTAGCAGAGATAATACCTACTATAAAAGAATTATGACAAAGTAACGGAAGTGAGCAGAGAGAGAGAGAGAGAGAGAGAGAGAGAGAGAGAGAGAGACTATATTTTTGGACTGTACAGTATTTGATATAGTGCCGCAGAAAAGATTTCCAGAGCAGATAGAGGAACAGGCGAGACACCACAGTGGGTCAAAGAATACATAACAGGAAAGAAGCAACGATGTAGATAAATCAGGGAATGGGTGGGACTTGAACCATGGCAAGTTAGTCCTAAAACTCACAAACCAGTGCGTTAACCACTGGGCTACCTGGCTCTAATAAGAGTCATCCAAATAGGTATATTACTATACACTATAGGGAGGTTAGCATAGGCCACCACTGTGACCACAAATACAGGTTTTCACAGACGAATCCCATACCAGCGTGGCTGTGTCATACTCTAGCTCAAGTCCCTTCAAAGCCGCCATCATGACTTACAAAATCAAAATAACACGATTGCATGCAAATCACGGAACGGGTTCTGTGGGGTCACATTTGGAAGTTGAAGACTCAGATGAATCACAGGGATGTTAGGAAGTATTTCTTCAGTCACAGAGTTGTCAGACAGTGGAATAGTCAGAATGGTGGAGTACAACAACAACTGCTGGACGCAATACGCACAACCGAGGAGGAGGTGAAAAGGCTGCTTAATGAACTAGGTACCTCAAAGGTGGTGGGACCAGAAAACATCTCTCTGGGTCCTGAAAGAAGTAGCAGAGGCACTGTGTGTGCCACTAACAACAATCTATCGAAACAGGGCGGCTACCTGAGGTATGGAAGACAGCAAATGTAGTCCCAATTTTTAAGAAAGGATACAGACACGCAGCATTAAACTACAGACCAGTGTCACTGACGTGTATAATATGCAAAGTCATGGAGAAGATTATCAGGAGAAGAGTGGTGGAACACCTAGAAAGGAACGAGCTTATACACGACAACCAGCACGGTTTCAGAGAAGGGAAATCCTGTGTCACACACCTGGAGTTTTACGATAAGGAGACGGAAGTAAGACAAAAGAGAGAGAAGAGGGTAGACTGCATTTTCTTGGACTACAAGAAGGCATTCGATACAAGAGATTAGTGCAAAAAGCAGGCAGGTGTAACAGGAAAGCCACTGCAATGGATCAGATAATGCCTGACAGTGAGGCAACAATGAATCATGGCACGTGGCAAGAGTATATGGGCGCCTGGCAAACCTAAGAATAGCGTTCCGACACCTTAGAAGGTATCGTTCAAGACTGCACACCGTGTACTTGAGGTCTATATTGGAGTATGCAGCACCAGTTTGGAACCCACACCTAGTCAAGCACGTCAAGAAATTAGAGAAAGTGCAAAGGTTTGCAACAAGACTTGTCCCGGAGCTAAGGGGCATGTCCTACGAGGAAAGGTTAAGGAAAATCAACCTGGCGACACTGGACGACAGGAGGAACAGTGGGGACACGATAATGACATATAAAATATCGAGAGGAATTGAAAAGGTGGACAGGGACAGGATATTCCAGAGATGGGACACAGCAACAAGGGGTCACAGTTGAAAGCTGAAGACTCAGATGAGTCACAGGGATGTTAGTATTTCTTCAGCCATAGAGTTGTCAGGAAGTGGAATAGTCTGGAAAGTGAGATTGTGGAGGCAGGATCCATATATAACTTTAAGAAGAGGTGTGATAAAGATCACGAAGCAGCGAGGGAGTGACTTAGTAGCGACCAGTGAAGAAGAGGGGCCAGGAGCTATGAATCGACCCCTGTAACCACAATATGGTGAGCACAATTAGGCGAGTACGCACTCACACACACAGCTGTGACTCGACCCCTGCAACCACAACTAGGTGAGTACACACACACACAGGGCACACAGGGCAGATACCTGAGGTATGGAAGAAGGCCAACGTGGTCCTCATCTTTAAAAAAAGGAGACAGAAAAGAGGCACTAAACTATAGACCGGTGTCACTTACGTGTATAGTGTGCAAAGTCCTGGAGAAAATCATCAGGAAAAGAATGGTGGAACACCTCGAGCTGAACAGGATAATAAACACCAGACAGCATGGATTCCGGGAAGGCAAATCCTGTGTAACAAACCTCCTAGAGTTCTATGATAAAGTAACAGAGGTAAGGCAAGAGAGAGAAGGCTGGGTTGATTGCATTTTCCTGGACTGCAGGAAGGCCTTCGACATAGTTCCCCACATGAGATTAGTAAAGAAGTTGGAAGAACAAGCAGGTATAACAGGAAGGGCACTGGAATGGATCAGGAATACCTCACACGGAGGCAACAACGGGTCATGGTGCGTGATGAGGTATCACAGTGGGCCCTGTGACGAGCGGCGTACCGCAGGGGTCAGTCCTAGGACCAGTGTTATTCTTGGTATATGTAAATGACATGACGGATGAGATAGACTCAGAAGTGTCTCTGTTCGCAGATGATGTGAAATTAATGAGGAGAATCACATCGGAGGAGGACCAAGCAGGACTTCAAACAGACCTGGACAAGCTTGACATCTGGTCTAGCAACTGGCTTCTCGAATTCAATCCCACCAAATGCAAAGTCATGAAGATCGGAGAAGGGCAAAGAAGACCGCTGACAGAGTACAGGCTAGGCGGACAAAGGCTACAAACCTCGGCAAAGGAGAAAGACCTTGGGGTGAGTATAACGCCAAGCACGTCTCCGGAAGCACACATCAACCAGATAACTGCGGCAGCATATGGGCGACTGGCAAACCTAAGATTAGCGTTCCGTTACCTTAACAAGGAATCGTTCAAGACACTGTACACCGTGTACGTCAGGCCCATACTAGAATATGCAGCACCAGTCTGGAACCCACACCTGGTCAAGCACGTAAAGAAACTAGAGAAAGTGCAAAGGTTTGCGACTAGGTTAGTTCCACAACTCAGGGTCTGTCCTATGAAGAAAGGTTGAGGGAAATAGGACTAACAACACTGGAGGAAAGAAGGGTCAGAGGAGACATGATAACGACATACAAAATACTGCGGGGAATCGACAAGGTAGACAGTGACAGGATGTTCCAGAGAGGGAACACAGAAACAAGGGGACACAACTGGAAGCTGAAGACTCAGATGAGTCAATGGGATGTTAGGAAGCATTTCTTCAGCCACAGAGTAGTCAGGAAGTGGAATAGTCTTGAGAAAGATATAGTGAAGGCAGGAACCATACACAGTTTTAAGACGAGGTATGATAAAGCTCATGGAGCAGGGAGAGCAGAGACCCAGTAGCGGACAGCGAAGAGGCGGGGCCAGGAGCTGAGTCTCGACCCCTGCAACCACAATTAGGTGAGTACACACACACACACACACACACAGACACACACACACACACACACACACACACACAGCCAGGAGCTGAGTCTCGACCCCTGCAACCACAATTAGGTGAGTACAATTAGGTGAGTACACACAATTTTTAAAAAAAAGCGACAGACACGAAGTATTTAACAACAGACCAGTGTCACTGACATGTATAGTATCCAAAGTCATGGAGCAGATTATCAGGAGAAGAGTGGTGGAACACCTAGAAAGGAATGAGCTTATCAACGACAGCCAGGACGGGTTCAGGGACGGAAAATCCTGTGTCACAAACCTACTAGAGTTCTATGACAGGGTGACAGCAGTAAGACAAGAGAGAGAGGGGTGGGTAGATTGCATTTTCTTGGACTGTAAGAAGGCGTTTGACACAGTTCCACTCAATAGATTAGTGCAAAATCTGTTGGACCAGGCAGGGATAACAGGGAAGTCACTACAATGGATCAGGGAATACCTGTCAGGAAGACAACAGAGAGTAATGGTACGCGGAGAGGTGTCAGAATGGGCTCCTGTGACGAGCGGGGTGCCACAGGGATCAGTCCTAGGACCGATGCTGTTTCTGGCATTTGTGAACGAAGTGACGGAAGGAATAGACTCCGAAGTGTCCCTGTTTGCAGATGATGTGAAGTTGATGAGAAGAATTCAATTGGACGAGGACCAGGCAGAACTACAGAGGGATCTGGACAGGCTGCAAGCCTGGTCCAGCAACTGGCTCCTGGAGTTCAACCCCACCAAGTGCAAAGTCATGAAGATTGGGGAAGGGCAAAGAAGACCGCAGACGAAGACGAAGCAGCGAGAGAGTGACCTAGTAGCGACCAGTGAAGAGGAGGAGCCAGGAGCTGTGAATCGACCTCTGCAACCAGAACTAGTTCTGGTTGCACATACAGACACACACACACACACCACACACAGACACACACACACCACACACATACGGACACACAGACACACATATAGGCACACACACAAAGGAGCCGAGTCTCGACCCCTGCAACCACAAATAGGTGAGAACACACCTCGACTGACACAGGTCTGGTAAACTGAGAAAGTAGTCACAATATTTAAAAAGGGGACCAATATTTTTCATTAAATTACAGGCGAGTGTCACTAACCTGCATCGTATGTAATGTTATGAAGAAGATTATCAGAAGAGTAGTTGAGCACTTAGAAATGACTTCATGAACATAAACCAGCAAGGTTTTTGAGATTGTAAATCCTGCCTCACAAATCTGTTAGATTTCTAAGGTAAGGTAACGAAAATTAGGCAGGAGAGTGCATCTGTGGACTGTATATTTTTGGATTCCAAGCAGCGTCTGATGCAGTATCCCACAAGAGCTAGAGAAACAGGCGGCAAGAATAACAGGAAAATCTCTACAGTGGATCAAGGAGAACGGGAAGGAAGCAACGAGTTACTGTCTGGAAGGAGTTGTGGGAATGGGTGAGTTTGACAAGTGGGGTTCCACTACGGTCAGTGTTGAAAATAGAAGAACTAAGACGTCCAGAAACAGTGTCCAGACTCGCGGTACAACGGCTGCAAACTTGCGTCAAGAGAGGACCTCAGACTGAGCAGTGTCGAACATTTTGTCTGAAGTACACAATAACCGAATAACCGCTGCAGCAAATGAGGGACTGGTAAATTTAAGGGTAGCTTTCAGCAATATCCACAAGGAGGTATTCACAATCTTATACCTAACATGTGTCAGGCCCATCATAGAGTACGTAGCGCTAGTATAGAACCCTCAGCTGGTTAACCATGTAATGTTGCCTGAAAAAGTGAAAAGGTTTGCAACAAAACTAGTCATAGAGCTGAGGGGTATCACTCTAGAGGACATAAGAACGATAAGTGACGCGATTACAACGTAGAAAATGCTAAGAGGAATTGGCAATGTGGACAATGAGAGTCACTCTGCGAGTCAGGTCTCAGGTACACGAGGTCACAACTGGAGGTTAAAAGCACAGATGAGTCACAGAGATGTCAGGAAATACTTCTTTAGCCTTAAAGTGGTCTGGAAGTGGCACCATATAGAAAGCGAAGTGGTAGAGGCAGAATTAATACATACTTTAATAGGTACGATAGGGCTCAAACAGCCAGAATAGTATAGTGAAACCAGTAGCAGCCAGCAAAGGCGGGGCCAAGAACTGAGACTCAACCATAGTTAGGTGAGTGAAATTAGACGACTACACAAACACACACAGACATACACAAATGAATAACTAGAGGAAACATGATCATGACAAGTAAAATATTTCTGACAATAGACCAGGTAAACAGTAGTACAGAATAGAACACATCGAGGTCAAGCTGATGGAAAAATAGAACTGAGATGAGAACAAGTAATATGAAGAAGAACTTTTATAATGCCTGAGAATTAAAACTTTCTGCCTTTATAAACAAATACACAGATAGTTTATGTTACCCAACAATAAGTTAAGAGTGAGACATAATAAATGAAGCTGGAGATAACTAATATCAAATAGGAAATTACAAAAATGTAATTAAATTCAAACACAAAACCTGCTGACAAAACTAAAATTACTGCAACATAAAAACATTATAACCACGAGGTGTGTGTCCTCTAGTAAGCCACGACCCCATCTTCACTTGTACTCTACATGTGTGTCCTCTAGTAAGCCACGACCCCATCTTCACTTGTACTCTACATGTGTGTCCTCTAGTAAGCCACGACCCCATCTTCACTTGTACTCTACATGTGTGTCCTCTAGTAAGCCACGACCCCATCTTCACTTGTACTCTACATGTGTGTCCTCTAGTAAGCCACGACCCATCTTCACTTGTACTCTACATGTGTGTCCTCTAGTAAGCCACGACCCCATCTTCACTTGTACTCTACATGTGTGTCCTCTAGTAAGCCACGACCTCATCTTCACTTGACTCTACATGTGTGCCTCTAGTAAGCCACGACCCATCTTCACTTGTACTCTACATGTGTGTCCTCTAGTAAGCCACGATCCCATCTTCACTTGTACTCTACATGTGTGTCCTCTAGTAAGCCACGACCCATCTTCACTTGTACTCTACATGTGTGTCCTCTAGTAAGCCACGACCCCATCTTCACTTGTACTCTACATGTGTGTCCTCTAGTAAGCCACGACCTCATCTTCACTTGTACTCTACATGTGTGTCCTCTAGTAAGCCAGACCCATATTCACTTGTACTCTACATGTGTGTCCTCAAGTAAGCTACGACCTCATCTTCACTTGTACTCTACATGTGTGTCCTCTAGTAAGCCACGACCTCATCTTCACTTGTACTCTACATGTGTGTCCTCTAGTAAGCCATGACCTCATCTTCACTTGTACTCTACATGTGTGTCCTCTAGTAAGCCACGACCTCATCTTCACTTGTACTCTACATGTGTGTCCTCTAGTAAGCCACGACCTCATCTTCACTTGTACTCTACATGTGTGTCCTCTAGTAAGCCACGACCTCATCTTCACTTGTACTCTACATGTGTGTCCTCTAGTAAGCCACGACCCCATCTTCACTTGTACTCTACATGTGTGTCCTCTAGTAAGCCACGACCTCATCTTCACTTGTACTCTACATGTGTGTCCTCTAGTAAGCCACGACCCCATCTTCACTTGTACTCTACATGTGTGTCCTCTAGTAAGCCACGACCTCATTTCACTTGTACTCTACATGTGTGTCCTCTAGTAAGCCACGACCTCATTTTCACTTGTACTCTACATGTGTGTCCTCTAGTAAGCCACGACCCATCTTCACTTGTACTCTACATGTGTGTCCTCTAGTAAGCCACGACCCCATCTTCACTTGTACTCTACATGTGTGTCCTCTAGTAAGCCACGACCTCATCTTCACTTGTACTCTACATGTGTGTCCTCAAGTAAGCCACGACCTCATCTTCACTTGTACTCTACATGTGTGTCCTCTAGTAAGCCACGACCTCATCTTCACTTGTACTCTACATGTGTGTCCTCTAGTAAGCAACGACCTCATCTTCACTTGTACTCTACATGTGTGTCCTCTAGTAAGCCACGACCCCATCTTCACTTGTACTCTACATGTGTGTCCTCTAGTAAGCCACGACCTCATCTTCACTTGTACTCTACATGTGTGTCCTCTAGTAAGCAACGACCCATCTTCACTTGTACTCTACATGTGTGTCCTCTAGTAAGCCACGACCTCATCTTCACTTGTACTCTACATGTGTGTCCTCTAGTAAGCCACGACCTCATCTTCACTTGTACTCTACATGTGTGTCCTTCTAGTAAGCACGACCTCATCTTCACTTGTACTCTACATGTGTGTCCTCTAGTAAGCCACGACCTCATCTTCACTTGTACTCTACATGTGTGTCCTCTAGTAAGCCACGACCTCATCTTCACTTGTACTCTACATGTGTGTCCTCTAGTAAGTCACGACCCCATCTTCACTTGTACTCTACATGTGTGTCCTCTAGTAAGCAACGACCTCATCTTCACTTGTACTCTACATGTGTGTCCTCTAGTAAGCCACGACCCCATCTTCACTTGTACTCTACATGTGTGTCCTCTAGTAAGCCACGACCTCATCTTCACTTGTACTCTACATGTGTGTCCTCTAGTAAGAAACACGACCTCATTTTCACTTGTACTCTACATGTGTGTCCTCTAGTAAGCCACGACGCCATCTTCACTTGTACTCTACATGTGTGTCTTATAGAAAGCCAAGACCCCATCTTCACTTGTACTCTACATGTGTGTCCTCTAGTAAGCAACGACCTCATCTTCACTTGTACTCTACATGTGTGTCCTCTAGTAAGCCACGACCTCATTTTCACTTGTACTCTACATGTGTGTCCTCTAGTAAGCCACGACGCCATCTTCACTTGTACTCTACATGTGTGTCTTATAGTAAGTCAAGACCCCATCTTCACTTGTACTCTACATGTGTGTCCTCTAGTAAGCCACGACCCCATCTTCACTTGTACTCTACATGTGTGTCCTCTAGTAAGCCAAGACCCCATCTTCACTTGTACTCTACATGTGTCTCCTCTAGTAAGCCAAGACCCCATCTTCACTTGTACTCTACATGTGTGTCCTCTAGTAAGCAACGACCCCATCTTCACTTGTACTCTACATGTGTCTCCTCTAGTAAGCTACGACCCCATCTTCACTTGTACTCTACATGTGTCTCCTCTAGTAAGCAACGACCCCATCTTCACTTGTACTCTACATGTGTGTCCTCTAGTAAGCCACGACCCCACCTTCACTTATACTCTACATAACCATTACACAAGTGATGTTCCCCTTACCTCTCACACCTGAGTCTCTCTCTGCTAGCACATTAGATATTGCCAGCTGGTTCAGCAGGAGGCTGTTGGATAATTCCTGTAAAATCTGTGTTGACTGAGCAGCCGCTGTAACAGCCACCACCAGAAGCTGCACGCACCTAAATGTTGCCATGGTGACCTCCCCGGGATGTGTTGCTGTTGCAGTGATGATAACTGCACTGTTGATCCTGGCTTTATACTTGCCAACACACACACACACACACACACATACAAACACAAACACACACACACACAACAAAAACAAACAGGTCAGTTTCCCTGACGTGTATACCGTGTAAGGTAATGGAGAAGATAAACAAGAGAGTGGTAGAGCACTTACTGAGGATTTCTTTCATAAACAGCGAATAGTAATGTGAAGAAGGAGAGAGATTTTTTTTTCTTAGACAAGATAAGATTTTGTTCGGATTTTTAACCCTGGAAGGTTAGCCACCCAGGATAACCCAAGAAAGTCAGTGCGTCATCGAGGACTGTGTCTTATTTCCATTGTGGTCCTCAATCTTGTTCCCCAGGATGCGACCCATACCAGTCGACTGACACCCAGGGTAACAAGTGGTGTACCACAAAGATCGGTATTAAGACCAGTACTGTCTCTGGCTTATGTGACTCACATACCAAATGGAAATGAGTCAGATGTAAACCATACCACGGGCGGGGATAGAACCCGCGATCAGTCAAAAAACTTCAGACCTAGTTTTATGAGTCTCTGACCGCGGGTTCTATCCCCGCCCGTGGTATGGTTTGTTTGCAGTCGTGTATGTATCTCTGTTCACTGATGTAAAAACTAATGAGAATACAAATACATAAGGATGGAGAAAGGCTGTAAATGGATCTGGACACTATGCAAGATTGGTCAGATAAATGGCTGCTTAAGTTCAATCCCATCAAATGTAAGGTTATTAAGATCGAGGAAGATGCCAGATGTAGAAAAAATGGTTCAGAGAACCGACAAGTTGATAAATTAGACACATATGCAACAGTCCATGGTATATAAGTATATAAGTTTACAGTATATAAGTTTCAAGATTGATGGACTGACTACATCGACTAAAGTCTGAGGGACTGATTACCTCAAACTCCTACTGTTCTTCACCATTCTCCTTTGTATTGGACTGATGAGGCCACTATGTGGCGAAACGTTTCCTCAATAAAGATAACAAAGTCTTGCACTTGTGTCTAATTTATCAAGACGCCAAATGACAGGACACAGTGTAAACAAAGACTTCAGACCTCATTAAGAAAGAAAGACCTGAGAGTAAGTATAGTACCTACCATATCATAAGAGGTTCACATCAAACAATTATGTTCACCTGGGAAACCTGAGTGGCCTTCAAGAATCTCAACTAAGTTATTTGGGAGCTTTATAAAGCACATGTCAGGTACATGTTGGAGTATGCAGCACCAGTATGGAACCCACACTTATGAAAGCATGATAAGAAACTGGAGAAAGTGCAGACGTTTGCAACAATACAAGTTCCAGTGCTAAGGAATATCTATGAAAAGAGGCTAAAGGAGGTGAATTTAACGATCATGGAATACAGAGGGGTCAGGGAAGACATGATAACAACATACAAAGTACTCAGAAGAATTGTTTGGGCAAAGCCACAGCTGGAAATATTTCTTCAGTCTCAGGTGGTCGTGAAGTGGAATGACCTCGACAAAGAAGTTGTGTAGGTAGACTCCATATGTAGTTTTAAGAATAGGTACGACAGAACCCACGAGGTTAGGGGAGAATGAATCTGCCAATAGGTAAGTACAGAGGCGGGGCAGGAGATGTGACTCAACCCCAACAACTATACATTGTAGGGTACATATGGTGATTAATGTACACAGAAGCTTACACACACACACACACACACACACACAGCTATGACTCGACCCCTGCAACCACAACTAGGTGAGTATACACACATACAATCACACACACACACATACATACAATCACACACATACATACAGTCACACACACACACATACAATCGGGGAAGGGCAAAGACTGCAAACCTCACTCAAGGAGAAAGATCTTGGGGTGAGTATAACGCCGAGCACATCTACTGAGGCGCACATCAACCAGATAACTGCTGCAAACCTGAGAATAACGTTCCGATACCTTAGTAAGGAATCATTCAAGACACTGTACACTGTGTACGTCAGGCCCATACTGGAGTATGCAGCACCAATTTGGAACCCACACCTGGTCAAGAAATTAGAGAAAGTGCAAAGGTTTGCGACAAGGTTAGTTCCAGAGATAAGGGGAATGTCCTACGAAAAAAGATTAAGGGAAATCTGCCTGACGACACTGGAGGACAGGAGGATTAGGGAGACATGATAACGACATACTAAATACTGCGTGGAATAGATAAGGTGGACAGAGACAAGATGTTCCAGAGAGGGGACACAGAAACAAGGGGTCACAATTGGAAGTTGAAAACTCAGATGAGTCAAAGGGATGTTAGGAAGTATTTCTTTAGTCACAGAGTTGTCAGGAAGTGGAATAGTCTGGTAAGTGATGTAGTGGAGGCAGGAACCATACATAGCTTTAAGACGAGGTATGATAAAGCTCTTGGAACAGAGAGAGGACCTAGTAACGATCAGTGAAGAGGAGGGGCCAGGAGCCGAGTCTCGACCCCTGCAACCACAAATAGGTGAGTACACACACATACAATCACAGCAGCGAGTCATGGTACGTGGCGAGGTGTCAGAGTGGGCGCGGTGACGAGTGGGGTTCCACAGGGGTCAGTCCTGAGACCGGTGCTGTTTCTGGTATTTGTGAACGACATGACGGAAGGAATAGACTCCGAAGTGTCCCTGTTTACAGATGATGTGAAGTTGATGAGAAGAATTCAATTGGACGAGGACCAGGCAGAACTACAAAGAGATCTGGACAGGCTGCAAGCCTGGTCCAGCAATTGGCTCCTGGAGTTCAACCCCACCAAGTGCAAAGTCATGAAGATTGGGGAAGGGCAAAGAAGACCGCAGACGGAGTGCAGTCTAGAGGGCCAGAGACTAAAGCCTCAATCAAGGAAAAATATCTTGGGGTGAGTATAACACCGAGCACATCTCCTGAGGCGCACATCAACCAAGTAACTGCTGCAGCATACGGACGCCTAGCAAACCTAAGAACAGCATTCCGACATCTTAATAAAGAATCGTTCAGGACCCTGTACACTGTGTACGTTAGGCCCATACTGGAGTATGCAGCACCAGTTTGGAACCCACATCTAGCCAAGCACGTAAAGAAGCTAGAGAAAGTGGAAAGGTTTGCAACAAGACTAGTCCCGGAGCTAAGGGGTATGTCCTACGAGGAGAGGTTAAGGGAAATGATAACGACATATAAGATACTGAGAAGATTGACAAGGTGGACAGAGACAGAATGTTCCAGAGATGGGACACAGCAACAAGGGGACACAGTTGGAAGTTGAAGACTCAGATGAATTACAGGGATGTTAGGAAGTATTTCTTCAGTCACAGAGTTGTCGGAAGTGGAATAGTTTGGGAAGCGATGTAGTGGAGGCAGGTTCCATACATAGCTTTAGGAAGAGGTATGATAAAGCTCATGGCGCAGGGAGAGTGACCCAGTAGCGGCCAGTGAAGAGGCGGGGCCAGGAGCTATGACTCGACCCCTGCAACCACAACTAGGTGAGTACAACTAGGTGAGTACACTCACACATACAATCACACTCACACAATCACACACATACAATCACACACACGCCCGATGGCATGGTGGCTAGCGCTCTTGCTTCACGCACGGAGGGCCCGGGTTCAATTCCCGGCGGGGCCGAAACATTTCAAAGTTACACACACACACACACATACATACAACAGGCCTAGTGTCTAATCGAGATGTGCCTAGGACAAAATGGTAACTAACTAACACACACACACACACACAAACACACAATCCCACACGCATACACAATCACATACACACACACTCACAGTATTTTAGAGGAAATAAAGAGAGTAATATATTACAAGGGAACAGGTGTAAATACTATAGACAAAGAGATGTGTAACATACATCAAAGTGTTATTAAACAATTATTCCCAAAATGAATATTAAATAGAATTATAAAGAATGGTTTAATGATTTTTGGAAAGTATTTTAGAGCCATAAAAAAAACAGAGAAAGGACTTGGAATCAATTTAGGAGGCGGACCAATCTAGAAAATTATCAGAGTTTCTAGGAAACTAGAAATGAATATTCAAGTGTAAGGAGAGAAGAAAAAAGACAGTGAAAAAGAAAGAGTAGACAAGAGAAAGATTGAACCAAATATTATATTCATTTTTTTAAAAAAGTTCGAAAAATAAAAATCTGCACTCTCTAGAAAGACGTAGAATTAGGGGGGATATGATTGAGGTGTATAAATGGAAAACAGGAATAAATAAAGGGGATGTAAATAGCGTGGTGAAAATATCCAGCCAAGACAGGACTCGCAGCAATGGCTTTAAGTTGGAAAAGTTCAGATTCAGAAAGGATATAGGAAAGCATTGGTTTGGTAATAGAGTTGTGGATGAGTGGAACAAACTCCCGAGTACCGTCATAGAAGCTAAGACGTTGTGTAGTTTTAAAAATAGGCTAGATAAATATATGAGGTGGGTGTGAGTTGGACCTGACTAGTTGTGCTACTAGGTCAGATACCATGCTCCTCCCTTAAGTGGATGTGACCTGACCTGACTACTTTAAGGCATTAGCATAAGCCGGTGGGTGACTTGGACCTGCCTCGCATGGGCCAGTAGGCCTGCTGCAGTGTTCCGTCTTTCTTATGTTCTTATTATTCTGTTAAAACACTTTTTAGAAAAGTTTCACTTTTAAGGGAGTTCGGCTTATTAGGCGCGACTTACGTAAGTGTTAAGTAAGAATAAATGATAACGACATAATTAATAAAGAAGGAATTGTGTGAGGTTTTAAATAAACCACTGAAGTAAAGGAGGAAATGTACGTGGTTTTAAATAAACCACTAAATTAGAAGAGAATTGAAAGAGAATTTGTGGTTTTATATAAACCATTGAATTAAAAGAGGAAATGTACGTGGTTTTAAATAAAAAGATTCAGAATGATGACATATGAAGATTTTTGCTATGTTGTGAATTAGACGATATTGAAATATTACTCCCAGACAGCTGAATTAGACGATTTAGAAATATTACTCCCAGACAGCTGAATTAGACGATTTAGAAATATTACTCCCAGACAGCTGAATTAGACTATTTAGAAATATTACTCCCAGACAGCTGAATTAGACGATTTAGAAATATTACTCCCAGACAGCTGAATTAGACGATTTAGAAATATTACTCCCAGACAGCTGAATTAGACGATTTAGAAATATTACTCCCAGACAGCTGAATTAGACGATTTAGAAATATTACTCCCAGACAGTTGAATTCAGGACAGTTATTCAGAAGTTATTCAGAAAGTTATTCAGAAGTTATTCAGGAAAGTTATTCAGAAGTTATTCAGAAGTTATTCAGGAAAGAAGTTTAAGGTTAGGTTAGGTAAGATTTGTCAGGAAACAGGACAGTTGTTTCCTGACGCGGAAACAATTTCTTGTAAAATGATGCCTGTAAATGATGCCTGTAAATGATGCCTGTAAATGATGCCTGTAAATGATGCCTGTAAACGATGTGGGTAACTGGAGTGAGAGTAAGAGATAGATGGGGTACAAGGAGAATGTCATCAGTGATGGGGACAAGTGATAGAATATAAATTAAAGAAGGAGAGAGTTAGGGTAATTTATAGTCAAATATTGGGAGAAAGGTGGACTAGAGAAAGTGCAGATAATGAAGAGGGGATAGAAGAAGGTATGGAGTAGATATAAGAATACACGTAATTACAAATAGGTAATGGCATACACACACACACACACACATATAGGGCCAGGAGCTGAATATCGACCCCTGAAACCACAATTAGGTGAGTACACACGCATGAAGCAGGAAATGTGACCTAGTAGCGACCAGTGATGAGGCGGGGCCAAGAGCTGTGAATCGACCCCTGCAACCACAACTAGGTGAGCACACACACACACACACACACACACACACACACACACACACACACACACACACACACACACACACATTTACATCAGCGTAGTAATGGATAGTGCCACACCTTCACCCTGGCCCTCAAAGTAAATAATTAGAGCCTGGGGGTAAACCCAGTGACGTCAGGAACACAAGAGCCTTTGATGCTTCTAACACGTTCATCTTTTTTAATTCTAAATATGGAGTCATAGTTCATACTTGTGTATCTACCAGCGCGTCGGCACTGTCGGTAATTTTGTTTACTGTTAAGGGTAATGTCACTCTCTATACTCATGACACTGCCTATGTTTGTGTCACTGTCCACGCTTGTGTCACTCTCCTCGTATTTGTCACTGTTTACTTTCGTGACATTAGTCACTCGTGTCTCCACACTGAAGACACTGTCTACCCATGTAACACTGTCCACATACGAGTCAGTTTCAACACTTGTGTCACTGTCCACACTTGTGTCACTGTCCACACTTGTGTCACTGTCCACACTTGTGTACTGTCACACTGCATGTCACACTGTGTCACTGTCACACTTGTGTCACTGTCCACACTTGTGTCACTGTCCACACTTGTGTCACTGTCCACACTTGTGTCACTGTCCACACTTGATGAGTCCCCCCTGACTGTGTCATCCAATTCGTTGGTGCCGTACTTTGACACTGTCACATCTCACATCCTGAAATAAAGCCACTTGTCACTCTGGACCTCTACTTTGAAATGTTTGCCAAATGCTTTGAGTAAGACACTAGCAACATTTGGGAATGAGAAACGTTTGAAGGCTATCAGTCTCAAACTAATCAGCCTAGGAGTCGATGTGTTCAGTCCTCAATCTTGATGGACTGAACAATCCCTCATCCTGGACCTCAATGTTTGCAAATGCATAGTGCAGAGTGCAACAAAATATTCTGAAGCAACCAAATATAGAAGTTGATTGATTACGGTCGCTATGGAATCCGAAAAGGGTATCCCTTCTCCCTGTATCCTCTAGCTCCTGGCTTTTGTTACAACACAATGAAAAGGAAAAGTACTTTAAAAAAAAAATGCGAAATGAAAATCAATTATTCCATCTGGCTACTCTACCAAACTAGTGGACAGGATTGACTGGCAGGCTGGCATCGTCACTGGCGACTTAAATGGGTTTCAACTTTGGTCTTTCTGAAGATCCTCAACGGAGAAATAGATATCAATGTTGCTTATTCGGAAAGTAGGTAATAGTAGTGTTGTAGTTATTAATGTTATCGACCGTCTAACTTGCTGTCTTGTAAGTCAGTTATTAGCAGTAAGGATTATAAAGCTTAATGATAAGCTTAATCTTTACAGTATTAGGAGATAAGGGAATTATCTTCCCCACAGCTCAGTCTCAGATCAGATCTCCTCAGTGGAAATGTAATTATTACACATTAAAGAACCACTGAGAAACACAGGAAAAGTCTGAGTATAATGAATGACAGTAGAAATGTGTATGATTTATGTCTCATCTCAAGTCTGTTTGAGATGGAAAGAATAATTATTTCTGCCAGAGTGAAGAACATAGATTTCCATTTCAAACTCGTTTAACAGGACGGTAGAACATCCTTGGAGTGTTGCTGTCTACTGTCCTCAACATCCTGGAGTGTTGCTGTTCTGTCCTCAACATCCTAGTGTTGCTGTCATGTCTCCAACATCCTGGAGTGTTGCTGTCTACTGTCCTCCAACATCCTGGAGTGTTGCTGTCTACTGTCCTCCAACATCCTGGAGTGTTGCTGTCTACTGTCCTCCAACATCCTGGAGTGTTGCTGTCTACTGTCCTCCAACATCCTGGAGTGTTGCTGTCTACTGTCCTCCAACATCCTGGAGTGTTGCTGTTTACTGTCCTCCAGCATCCTAGAGTGTTGCTACTGTCCTCCAACATCCTGGAGTGTTGCTGTCTACTGTCCTCCAACATCCTGGAGTGTTGCTGTCTACTGTCCTCCAACATCCTGGAGTGTTGCTGTCTACTGTCCTCCAACATCCTGGAGTGTTGCTGTCTACTGTCCTCCAACATCCTGGAGTGTTGCTGTCTACTGTCCTCCAACATCCTGGAGTGTTGCTGTCTACTGTCCTCCAACATCCTGGAGTGTTGCTGTCTACTGTCCTCCAACATCCTGGAGTGTTGTGTCTTGTCCCAACATCCTGTGTTGTGTCTCTTCTCCAACATCCTGGAGTGTTGCTGTCTACTTCCCAACATCCTGGAGTGTTGCTGTCTACTGTCCTCCAACATCCTGGAGTGTTGCTGTCTACTGTCCTCCAACATCCTGGAGTGTTGCTGTCTACTGTCCTCCAACATCCTGGAGTGTTGCTGTCTACTGTCCTCCAACATCCTGGAGTGTTGCTGTCTACTGTCCTCCAACATCCTGGAGTGTTGCTGTTCACTGTCCTCCAACATCCTGGAGTGTTGCTGTCTACTGTCCTCCAACATCCTGGAGTGTTGCTGTCTACTGTCCTCCAACATCCTGGAGTGTTGCTGTCTACTGTCCTCCAACATCCTGGAGTGTTGCTGTCTACTGTCCTCCAACATCCTGGAGTGTTGCTGTCTACTGTCCTCCAACATCCTGGAGTGTTGCTGTCTACTGTCCTCCAACATCCTGGAGTGTTGTGTCTACTGTCCTCCAACATCCTGGAGTGTTGCTGTCTACTGTCCTCCAACATCCTGGAGTGTTTGTCTCTGTCTCCAATCCTGGAGTTTGCCTCTGTCCTCCAACATCCTGGAGTGTTGCTGTCTACTGTCCTCCAACATCCTGGAGTGTTGCTGTCTACTGTCCTCCAACATCCTGGAGTGTTGCTGTCTACTGTCCTCCAACATCCTGGAGTGTTGCTGTCTACTGTCCTCCAACATCCTGGAGTGTTGCTGTCACTGTCCTCCAACATCCTGGAGTGCTGTCTACTGTCCTCCAACATCCTGGAGTGTTGTGTCTACTGTCCTCCAACATCCTGGAGTGTTGCTGTCTACTGTCCTCCAACATCCTGGAGTGTTGCTGTCTACTGTCCTCCAACATCCTGGAGTAGTTAATTAGTCTGTCTACTGTCCTCCAACATCCTGGAGTGTTGCTGTCTACTGTCCTCCAACATCCTGGAGTGTTGCTGTCTACTGTCCTCCAACATCCTGGAGTGTTGCTGTCTACTGTCCTTCAACATCCTGGAGTGTTGCTGTCTACTGTCCTCCAACATCCTGGAGTGTTGCTGTCTACTGTCCTCCAACATCCTGGAGTGTTGCTGTCTACTGTCCTCCAACATCCTGGAGTGTTGCTGTCTACTGTCCTCCAACATCCTGGAGTGTTGCTGTCTACTGTCCTCCAACATCCTGGAGTGTTGCTGTCTACTGTCCTCCAACATCCTGGAGTGTTGCTGTCCTCCCACCGGTGCTTCCTCCAACATCCTGGAGTGTTGCTGTCTACTGTCCTCCAACATCCTGGAGTGTTGCTGTCTACTGTCCTCCAACATCCTGGAGTGTTGCTGTCTACTGTCCTCCAACATCCTGGAGTGTTGCTGTCTACTGTCCTCCAACATCCTGGAGTGTTGCTGTCTACTGTCCTCCAACATCCTGGAGTGTTACTCTCTACTGTTCTCCAACATCCTGGAGTGTTGCTGTCTACTATTCTCCAACATCCTGGAGTGTTGCTGTCTACTGTCCTCCAAAATCCTGGAGTGTTTCTGTCTACTACCCTCCAACATCCTGGAGTGTTGCTGTCTACTATCCTCCAACATCCTGGAGTGTTGCTGTCTACTATCCTCCAACATCCTGGAGTGTTGCTGTCTACTGTCCTCCAACATCCTGGAGTGTTGCTGTCTACTGTCCTCCAACATCCTGAGTGTTACTCTCTACTGTTTTCCAACATCTTGCATTGTTGTTGTCTACTATTCTCTAACATCATGGAGTGTTGCTGTCTACTGTCCTCCAACATCCTGGAGTGTTGCTGTCTACTACCCTCCAACATCATGGAGTGTTGCTGTCTACTATCCTTCAACATCCTGGAGTGTTGCTGTCTACTATCCTCCAACATCCTGGAGTGTTGCTGTCTACTGTCCTCCAACATCCTGGAGTTTTGCTGTCTACTGTCCTCCAACATCCTGGAGTGTTGCTGTCTACTGTCCTCCAACATCCTGGAGTGTTGCTGTCTACTATCCTCCAACATCCTGGAGTGTTGCTGTCTGCTATCCTCCAACATCCTGGAGTGTTGCTGTTTACTATCCTCCAACATCCTGGAGTGTTGCTGTCTACTGTCCTCCAACATCCTGGAGTGTTGCTGTCTACTATCCTCCAACATCCTGGAGTGTTGCTGTCTGCTATCCTCCAACATCCTGGAGTGTTGCTGTCTACTATCCTCCAACATCCTGGAGTGTTGCTGTCTACTGTCCTCCAACATCCTGGAGTGTTGCTGTCTACTATCCTCCAACATCCTGGAGTGTTGCTGTCTACTGTCCTCCTACCTGTGATGGAGGTGCTAGTAGATGACATGATGGCTAGCGCCTCATCACTGGCAGAGAAATACTCTTCGGCTCTGGTATATAATCTCATCCAGCTTACAGTATCGGTAGTTACTTTCTGTTATGACGTGACTACACTGATAACATCTTGGATGGCATCAACAGTTAAAGTAAAATCTTTAGTAAAATCTGGGAATATTACATTTTTTTATTAAAAAAAAAATTATAATAAAACAATATTTTAAAATATTGTTGTTAATTTGCTTTTGAACGTAAAGAATGATCTTTCTTGACTGCTAGTCAATACAAATTGAATATTTTTCTTAAGAATATGAGTAAATGAAGCAAAAAAAATAGCAATGAATTGTTTGTATAATGGTAGACCACTGAAGCAACACCCTACATCTGCAAACATGGGTTTAAGGAGCTGCAAAATAGCGTCAAGTTTTGACTCTTCTGTCGTAGTACAGTTCTGGTTTGGTCTTCAGAAAGGACACAAGCTAAGTTGACTTCCAGTTTAACCTCAGCTAATTTACTTAGTTCCTTCTCAGTCTTCACCAGCTGCGAAGATACATCTGAAAAATTACCATCAAGTCGTACAGGATTACCATTCGTGTGTTACTTAAATAACTATGGAATCTCTTTTGTATTTAGACTGTAACTGGTCGTGACCAGTTATTTGTAGGCCATTCTGCAAACCTAGTAATTTCTTGAACACGCAGAAAATTTCTTTACAATAGAAATCTCCAGAATCATCGAAGAAGAGGGAAGGTCGAAACTATATTGGATGTGAAACCTCTATTAACCAGGAAGATTCATAGCCTGAGAGTGAGGTTGGCAGCTGGTGTTGTCAAGGTCACCAGGGAGTGAGGTTGGCAGCTGGTGTTGTCAAGGTCACCAGGGAGTGAGGTTGGCAGCTGGTGTTGTCAAGGTCACCAGGGAGTGAGGTTGGCAGCTGGTGTTGTCAAGGTCATACCCCCACTTGTATTTCCTTTTTATTTAAGAAAATGCTGATGCCAATATTAATTACGAGAATTATTTTTTCTATTTTTATTTTTATTTTTTTGGGCAAGGAAAATAGGGGAAAGAAAATGATAGGAAATACTGAAGATAGTAATGAGTTTTTTCTATAAAACTATAAAACTCAGCCACTTAACATACACTTTCACCTGTCGTTCCTACTCATTCACTGTTCTGTTTACATTGTCACTTGTAATTCACTTTACATAGTTATTCACCTTCTTACTTTACATTGTACAATCTTCCAGTGTTAGGTTGTACTTTAAGCTTTATCAAGAAGTGTTTTACTGTTCGTAGAGCTTTATTAAACCTTATTTTCTGTGTACAGTTTTATCAGTTAATGTTTCTCTCTGAGTGACTGCATTGTTTCGCTCACTGAGGACAATTGCATTGTTTCCTTCCCTTGAGATTTAAGTTACGAATCGTTTCCTCCAGAGATTAGTAAATTCACGTTTCGCTCTGTGTATTTTTTTTTCTAGATATGGTTTATCTAATGCTTTAAGAAGTCATATACCACTGTTTTATTAAATACATTTAGATTAGATTAGATTTTGCGGACGAAATGGCTTATTTACTGCTCACTCCATATCCATCCTGTGGACGGTAACGTAAGAACTTTGAAATAGACTTTGAAATAGACTCCAAAAGTGTTTAGTGGAGTAGATCTGGATTTATATCTATAATCCACTTATTTGTTGCAAGCAAATTTAGGAAATTTCCTAAGATAAGATAAGATTTTCTTCGGATTTTTAACCCCGGAGGGTTAGCCACCCAGGATAACCCAAGAAAGTCAGTGCGTCGTCGAGGACTGTCTGTCTTATTTCCATTGTAGTCCTTAATCTTGTACCCCAGGATGCCACCCACACCAGTTGACTAACGCCCATATTACAAAGGTTATTATACTGCCTTATCTCTATATTACTAAGTGGACAATTAAGAAAAAAGTGTTCAAGTATCCATAACCAGGCCACTTTGTGTTTGGGTTGATCTTCGTCTGTGTGTCCCAGAGAGCCAGAAGTACCTACTTCTGGCAAGATAGTCATTGAATGAGTGATGGTGAATGTGTTTCCTTAATTGACTTATAAATATGTAATCTTGATATCTCAATTTTCCTGTTAAATAATCCTGGTATTTGTACTTTTCGCAAGTAATATTTTGCATGTAATGTTTATATTAAACTTTCTCCTTTAACATTGCAGTCATCTCACTCATTCTTATGTCATGTCTATGTCATGTCTCTCACTCCAAGTTGACCAAGTGGGACTTTTACAAGTATGAGCCTAAACTGTTAGTTATTTCATCGTAATATTCAAGGCGACGAATATCATTGCTCAGACAGACAGATCAACCTTTCAAAAGGTTATTGAAAAAAGATTACATAACAG
>WNWK01014185.1:0-52383 GCA_009830355.1 Cherax destructor | reverse complement strand
GCGGTATGGTCGAAAAGGTGTCGAAGGGCCCTGTGAAGTGGGGTTCCACAGGGGTAGTCCTAGGACCGGTGCTGTTTTGGTATTTGTGAACGACATGACGGAAGGAATAGACTCGAAGTTCCCTGTTTGCAGATGATGATTATGAGAAGAATTCAATCGGAGAGACCAGGCAGAACTACGGATCAGGACAGGCTGAAAGGCCTGGTCCAGAAATTTGGGCTCCTGGAGTTAACCCCACCAAGTAAAGTCATAAGATTGGGGAAGGCAAAGAAACCGAGAGGGAGTACAGTCTAGGGGCCAGAGACTAAAACCCTCACTAAAGGGAAAAAAGATCTTGGGGTGAGTATAACCCCGGGGCACATCTCCTGAGGCGCACATAAACCAAATAACTGCTGCAGCATATGGGCGCCTAGCAAACCTAAAAAGATCTGACATCTAATAAGGAATCGTTCAGGACCCTGTACACTGTTACGTTGGGCCCCAAATTGGAGTATGCAGCACCAGTTTGGAACCCCACCTAGCCAAGCACAAAAAGAAACTAGAGAAAGTGAAAGGTTTGCAACAAGACTAGTCCCGAGCAAAAGGGTATGTCCTACGAGGAAGGTTAAGGGAAATCGACCTGACGACACTGGAGGACAGAGAGATAGGGAGGACATGAAACGACATGTAAAATCCGAGGGGAATTTGACAGGGGACAGAGACAGAATGTTCCAGAGATGGGACACAGCAACAAGGCATAGTTGGAAGTTAAAGGGCTCGGATGAACCCAGGGATGTTAGGAAGTATTTCTTCAGTCACAGAGTGTCAGGAAATGGAATAGCTTCTTGGGAAGTGATGTAGTGGAGGAAGGATCCATTCATAGTTTAAGAAGAGGTATGATAAAGCTCATGGGCAGGAAGAGTGACCCAGTAGGGCCGGGTGAAGAGGGGGACAGGAGCTATGACTCGACCCCTGCAACCACAACTAGGTGAGTACACACACACGCAAAACCAGGTGATCAGGCTGAGGAAAGAAGGTGGGGAACTCACAAGAAACGATCAAGTATGTGAGGGCTCAACACGAGATTTAAGGAAGTATTTACAGTGGAGACAGGAAGGACTCTGTGAAGACAGAACAGGGGGGGACACCAACAAGGAATATACCAACAAGTGTTGGATAACATTCACACAACTGAGGAGGGGAAAGTGCTAATGACCTTGATACCTCAAAGGGGGTGGGCCCTGGACAACATCTCCCCGTGGGTCCCTAGAGAGGGAGCAGAGACGCTGTGTGTGACACTAACAACAATCTTCAACATCACCCTTGAAACTGGGCAACTACTGAGGTATGGAAAAAGGGAAATTACCCATTTTAAGAAAGGAGACAGAAACGAAGCACTAAACTATAGACCAGTGTCACTGACGTGTATAGTGTGAAAAGTCATGGAAGATTATCAGGAGGAGAGTGGTGGAGTACCTGGAACGGAACAAGATTATAAACGATAACCACCGGATTCATGGAAGGCAAATCCTGTGTCACAAACCTGGAGTTTTATGACAATGTAACAGGGGTAAGACACGAGAGAGAATTGGATTGACTATTTTTTCTTCGATTGCAAGGTTCGACACAGTTCCTCAAAAAGAATTAGTGCAGGAACTAGTGGATCGAGAATACCTGACAGGGAGGCAACAACGGGTCATGGTACGTGGTGGCGTATCATGGGCGCTTGTGACGAACGGGGTTTCCCACAGGGTCGTCCTGGACCAGTGCTTTTTTTGGTATGTGAATGACATGACGGAAGGGACAGACTCAGAAGTGTCCCTGTTTGCAGAAGATATGAAGTTAATGAGAAGAATCAAATCAGATGAGGACCCAGGCAGGACTTCAAAGAGACCTGGACAGGCTGGACACTGGTCAGCAACATTCTCGAATTTAACCCTGCTAAATGCAAAGTCATGAAGATCAAGGGAAGGGCAAAAGACCGCAGACGAATATAGGCTGGGTGGCCAAAGACTGAAAACCTCGCTCAAGGAGAAAGATCTCGGAGTGAGTATAACGCCGAGCACGTCTCGGAAGCACACATCAATCAGATAACTGCTGCAGCATATGGGCGCCTGGCAAACCTGAAATCACGTTCCGATACCTTAGTAAGAAATCGTTCAAGACATTGGCACACCGTGTACGTCAGGCCCATACTGGAGTATGCAGCACCATTTGGAACCCACACCTGGCCAAGCATGTCAAAAATTAAAAGAAAGTGCAAAGGTTTGCAACAAGGGTAGTACCAGAGCTAAGATTGTCCTTCGAAGAAAGGTTAAGGGGTCGAGGAGGTGTAAATGTGGGGACAGGAAGGTTAGGGAGACATGATAACGACATACAAAATACTGCATGGAATAGATAAGGTGGACAGAGACAGGATGTTCCAGAGGGGACACAGAAACAAAGGGTTACAGTTGGAAGTTGAAGACTCAGACGAGTCAAAGGGATGTTAGGAAGTATTTCTTCAGTCACAGAGTTGTCATGAAGCGGAATAGTCTAGCAAGTGATGTAGTGGAGCAGGAACCATACATAGCTTTAAGACGAGGTATGATAAAGCTCATGGAGCAGGGAGAGAGAGGACCTAGTAGCGATCAGTGAAAGGCGGGGCCAGGAGCTCAGTCTAGACCCCTGCAACCACAATTAGGGGAGTACACACACACTCACTGTGGCATACTAAGAGTACGTTACATGTTATTCAGCGTATGTCACACAAGGGATGAGTCAATAATTTGCACTCAGAAATCCTCCCTACGAAACCAAAAGACTGGGCAGACGGTGCAACATCCACCAATGAAAAGCAGGGGCGCCACGAATACACTAAGAGACAACACAATAAGTGTCAGGGCCCAAGACTGTTCAACTGCCTCCCAGCATACATAAAGGGGGATTACCAATAGACCCCTGGCTGTCTTCAAGACGGCATTGGACGGCACCTAAAGTCAGTACCTGACCAGCCGGACTTCAGCAGAGGTGAAGACCATTCAGTGGCAACTGCTATGGAGGCGGCGAGACTTGCTGACACATTAGAGGCAACCACTGCTTGTCCGAACAGTCTCTTAACGTTTTCTTCCCGGCAGTCTGGAATGGACAAAGATCATCGTAGACGGACCTCTGGATGGATTCAGAAGAGGGAATCTGGAGCTGAAAACGACGTCTGCCTCAAAGTTAGCATAGAGCAAGAGACAAGAATCCAAATCCATCACCTGTCACTACTGCCGTAAACTGGTCACATAAAGACTACTTGCCCCAAGCTAAAAACCTGCGCTAGTGGTAAAGGGGACTAGATCACTACCATTAGGAAAAATAGCTTGATTCTCACTGAAACAAATCAGCAGGAAATACAAGCCTATATGGCAACCTTTTATAGTCAAAGACAAATCTCCCATAAAGAGCATGAAAGTCCCATTGAGGTAGCCACCTTCATGGATACTGGGGCTGATTGCTCTTCTTACAAGAGAGTACTTCCAATTTCTAAGTAGATGTGACATGCAAAGTACGTAACCTTTATTCGGCGCATGTACACACACTCATACAAGGCTACCTCCCAACCAGGGAACCAGATGCTAAGAGTCTGACGATCTATTGAGGGCCCATCGTCAGATCAGTATCTAGGTTCAGCCAATCATAATTGGGTCGGGCAGTTGTGACGGTGATGTGGTTACCACTCATGTTTCATCCTTGTCATATCCATTCTGCTGGTTGTAGCACGGTGGTCTCCTGTCTTTTGGCTTCTATTGTTGCCTTGGCTTACCACGGCGTGCACTTATATTACCTATTGCTGTACATAGTATATATAGTTAGTTAGTTACCATTTTGTCCTAGGCACATGTCGATTAAACACTAGGCCTGTTGTATATATGTGTGTGTGTGTGTGTGTGTGTGTGTGTGTGTGTGTGTGTGTGTAACGAAACACTTCGAAATGTTTCGGCCCCATGTACATAACTCTGTTGATACTTGGTGAAGTTCAAAGTTTTCTGCTGTGTTTATTTTGTTCTAAGCTCCCTTTACGACCAGGTTAACAGGCCTTGAGAACCTGATTTTTGTAATATGGGTAGCCTGTCCGAAGCTGGAGCTGGACTTAAAGCAGGAGCTGTTACTAGGGTTGAAGCCGATTATTGTGTGTCAACTTTGCATTCGCTTCGCTAAGGTTAGCCTTGTTATTGTATGCGTATTCTGCAGTTGGCTTTGCTATTGCGTGACAGCCTTGCTATTGTGCATATATTCTGCAGTCGTACAGTGCATAGCTGCAAACAGCGTGTTACGTTGGGTTAATACCACCTATCCGAGTCAGGCGACTTGTGTCTGAGTTCACTCTACAAAACCTGCCCAAACTTTCTCTACAGTGTTGTTGGCGAATTGCTCGTTCTATTGGTATTGATTATCAAAGCACTCTTACTGCTGTGCAGCTTTGTGAAGTCATTAAAACAAAGTTGAAAGCTGAAATGGCACACCAGGTTTCTCCCGCTACACGAGCCATTTATCGTAGATTTCCACTCAAGTTCCTGCAAAACACACCCAGCCTTCGTGGAGTGCGGGTGGTTGGTGGAGACCCCTGGTGCACGGTGGTGCCTGCTCAGTCGTTTGACCATGGCAGATGGTACAGACGTCGTGTTAATACGATCAGGTTGAGATTCTTCAGGGAGCAGTCTATTCGGCAAATGCAGATATCGTCTTACCAGCTATAATACAAGGGGCAAAATGACTGTTCATCAAATTTGCATGTTCATCGTGTACCAAAGAGTGGTTGATAAGTTTCAAGACCAACGACTACAGGTGAGGAAGGATTGGAGGTATGTGTCCAGGATGTCTCCGCGTTGTTTAAATGGATCAAGCTTAGGAATGCTTCTTTTGAGGCGGGAGAATGCGACATCAGGCAAGAGTTGCAGAAGTATGGGGTGATGCACGCAGTTATGATTGGCAGATGGTCGTCTGGGTTATATACTGGCACACTCGAAGGAACATATTCTGTAAAGATGTCATTGCGTTCACCGATTCCCTCATATATACTAATGCAAGATTTCCGGTCGCAGGTATATGTGACATACGTGGGTCAGGTCCGGACGTGTCGGTTGTGTGGTGGACCAGGACATGTTGCTGTGGACTGTGTGAGCAGCAGATCAGGGGACAGAAAGAAGCAGAGTATGCAGCGCCGTGCGGAGGAGCAGGATGGGATGCAGAATGTTGGTGATGAGGGTGATGTGGTTATAGGAGCGCAGGAGGGCGTGGTGCGACGTGCTTGGAGTGAAGAGGTTGATCGAGAGGAGGAGGGAAGTGAGGTCCGCGAGCAGCATCTGCAGGTGGATATGGAAGAAGCGCAGGAGGTTACAGTGTGTACGGAGGAGAAGGTGTGTCAGGTGGAGTCGGGCCTTTTGGAGGATTTAAATGCTTTTTTGGAAGGTGATACCTCACTCCTATCGGACCGACAGGGTGAGACCCTCGGGAAGCAAGAAGGAGACTCCATAGCAGGTGAGGCGGTGGAGTGTCAGCCACCAGTGCTTGAGGTGATAGGCACGGGACACAGGAGAGAGATCTCGGTGGTGGAGGTGGAGGTGCATAGGGAAGAGGAGGAGATGGAGGTATTAGGTGATAAAGGGGGGGCTAGGAAGCGAGCAGGGGAGGATTCGGATGATGAAGTTTTGATGGCAGGGCAGAGGATTGGCAAGATGTGGTCAGAGGTGGCTCAAGGAAAAGGGCATAAAGGGAAGGAAGATGGTTTTGGAAAAATAATGAAGAATGAGGGAAAATTAAGAGATGGGAGGCCATATGTCATGGATGAAATAAGATCAGCGAAGCAGAATGGAAAACCACCCACATATTATTCAGGTGTTTAACATTCAATGTTAATGGCCTCAGGAATGAGGCCAAAAGAGATTGGGTAGCAGTGTCATTGTTGAGATGGAATGTAGATGTGATATTTATCCAGGAACATAATTATCGAAGGGGTAGGGAGATGGTCCTCAATGGTTATAATGTGAATGCTAGTGATGCCGGAGCTCTAAAAGGTGGGGTTCTGGTGGGAATCAGGGAGGGTTGCCCTTTTCACTTGTCCTCATGGGAAGTGGTAGGTTTTAGAGTAGTGAGGGTAGATGGGGTGTGGGGAGGGTTGCAGGTTAGTTTCGTAGGGTATACATGCCTGCAGTAATGAATAGGACAGTTAAGAATGAGTTTGTAAATACTGATTTGACGTATAGTTTGAGGGTTTAGCAAATGTTGTGATAGTGGGGGGATTGGAATAGCATGATAAGTATTAGGGATGTGGAGCCAAGAGGTGAGGGGAGTATTTTAGAATCCCTTAGGAATGTGTTGGGGGCGGCGGGTCTAATAGATGTGGTAGGTGGAGGGAGGGAAATGGCCGAGTTCACATATTTTAGGCATAATTATGCGGCGAGGTTGGATAGGATCTATACGTCTCGGGTAGTGGAGATTACGAAGGTGCAGTACGTGGATTTTGGTTTCGGACCACCGAGTGTATTGTTTGAAGGGTATGGCAGGGTAGTTCGTGTTTTTAAAGGGTTTTGGAAGCTGAATGTAGCTTTGTTGGGTAGAGAGGGAGGAGTTTCCAGGGGTGGTGGGGGTCTTTGTGGGGGAGGGAGGAGGTTGCAAGGAAGTGTGGTGAAATGGTGGAATGAGGTAGGTAGGAAGAAATAAAAAGTGTTTGGGAGGGTAGGGAGGGAGTATGTGAGGATGAGGTTTGGTTATCAAAGGTACCTGGAGGGGTTGTTAGAAGAGTATTTAGGAAGGCTTGGGATGGTAGGCATGGAAGTGATGTTCGAGAATTACGAGACAAGTTGAAGAAATACATTACAGGTGCAGAGTGGAATGGAGGTATTGTGGGGAATAAGGTGTCGCGGTGGTCCTAAGGAATTTTCAGTTGAGGAGGAAACGGATGCTGATAGAGTCGTTGAAGGTGGATTAGGAGGGGGGAGGGTATCAGGTGGGTAGTATACTACAGACAATGGAAGGTATGGTGGGGTATGTGGAATTTTGGTTCAGAGAAAAAATCGCGGCTCAGGAGGGTTCTTTGGAGGTGAAAAAGGGGATTTTGGAGGGAATTCATAGTTTTATTGGGGTTGAGGAGAGAAACATGTTTGAGGCACGGATTACGGAAGAGGGGTATGGGAGGCGGTGAAAGGTTTAAATTTGGGGAAATCTCCGGGAATCGAAGGGTTACCAGGAGATTTTTATGTTTCGCATTGGCAGGTTTTGAAGGAAGTTTAGTTCGGCTCATGAATGAATTAAGAAGGGGTGAACAAATGGGGGTGTCGATGCGAACAGGGGTTATAGTGCTGGTGGAGAAGTCAGGGACAAAGGTGGGCCTACAGGATTATCACAGCATAGCTTTAATGACAACAGATTATAAAATCTTTGTGAAGGTATTGGCAAATAGGATAAAGTCGGGCTAAAGAGTTGTTTGCATAGGGGTCAACTGGGGTGCCGGGAGGAATATTAGAATGGGGCATAGGCAGATTAGGCAATTTATAGAGGAGTCAAAAGGGAGGGGTCTTGGGAATAGATTGGCAAAGTGCATATGATAGGGTAGATAGGGATATGTTAAGGAAATCATGTTAAGGCAGGGGTTTGGGTCAGCAGTGGTGGACTGGGTTAGGACTTTGTATGATGGGGCTTTGATGAAAGTTCAAATAAATGGGAGGTTGAGTAATGGGGTTGGTATGCATAGGGGATTACAGGAAGGTTGTCCACTCTCTCAGATTCTGTTTGCTTTGCTACAGGATCCTTTCTATAGATTGGTAGAGGAACAGTTAAGGAATAGAGTAGAGAGGGTGGGGAGGTAGATTGCATTCTGGGTATGTAGATGACAGCGATTTTGGTAACAGAGGAGGGCAGTTGGAAGGAGTGAATAAGTTAGTGGAATATTTTGGGAAGCAACAGGATGAAGGTTAATAGAGGAAAATCGAAATTGTTTGAGGTAGGAGAATGGGTGGGAGGGACGTTGGGAGTAAGAGGGTTGGACTTGAGTGAATAACATAACTATTTGTGGCATTACTTTTTGTGCAGATGCGGTGGAGACATGTAGGGTAAACTCGAAGATTGTGGTGGATAGGGCGATAGCTAGAATGAATGGTTGGGAGGTGGGGGAGGTCACTTTATTACAGAGGGCAGTGGTTGTTAATACCTTGGTATATCCTAAGTTATGGTTCAGGGCGGTGGTGTATCCGTTAGTAGAGGTAGATGTGAAGTGTTTGTTGAAAAGGGTGTTGGATTTTGTGTGGGGACAGGGAAGACATTGGTTGCGTAGAGAGATAGTAGAATTAGGGGTCCGTAGGGGTAGGGTAGGATTGGTGTCTTTACGGAATAGGTTAAAAAGTGTGTTTGTACAGAATGAATACCTGATAAGGGGAGGGGAACGAGGGAAGCGAGTGGGTTTAGTTATGAGAGAGGTACAAAGGTGGTGGGTTGGAGGGGATGTTTTGCATTGTGAGGCGATGCTGAGAGCGTTGATGATAATGACAGATCCACATTGGTGTAAGGTACGAAGGTTAGATAGGATTGGTATGGGTGGTGGGGAGGTGAGGGGTTATGAGGCTTGGTCTCTGTATAATTGGAATTTCATTTGGAAGTGGTTTGGGAAATTAAGGGTACACCCAAAGGTAAGGGATATGGGTTATCGCTTTTATCAGGGCATTTTGGCATCCAGGGAACAGTTACACGTGATGGGGTTGGTGGGGGATGGGCAATGTGCCACATGTGGTGGCTTGGAAATAGCATATCATGTAGTGTACTTTTGCAAGGGTTTGTGTTCAGTGAGGGATTGGTTGGGGAAGGTATTGATATTAGTAGGAGGGGAGAATGTCTCCCTTAAGGGCTTTGTGTTTAGATTTGGGTGGTGTGGAGTCAGTTATAAGCAGGAGATCTCGTACTTGATTTTAGATTTCATTTTCATTTCGTGGGCAGTTAGGGATTTGCGTGGGAACCGTCGGGTCAGGACCAAGTGTAGGAATAGGGATGTGTATGGTAGGGACTGGGAGATATTCTTTGTGAAGGAATATAGGGACATGTCAATAGGGATATTAAGGGAGCTGTAAGGGTAGGGAAAGGGGGTAGATCTTTGAAGGTGATGTGGGAGGGGGTTAGGCTAAGGGGGGAAGGGGGGTTTCAGGTTAAGATTTCCTATGGTATATAATCAGGGGATTGGGTGTTAGATTGAGTATGGTAAGGTGGGAAGGTGAAGTGTGTGGTTTTCCCTTCTGGCTGGGTGGTCACCTGGGGATAGATCTGAGCTTAATAGGAGGAGGTAGGATTGATCAGTTCAAACAACAAAAATATATTTTTAATTTAATTTATTAGTGCATTTAGAATGATGGTGGCGAGCAGATATGGGGCTTATGAGGCCTAAGACGATCGGGTATGTCACCTGAGATGCGCAATACAAAGGGTTTATGTTTTGTACCTATGGACGATTTGCTTGGATGATCTAATATATGTTGTAAGAAGGTTACAGGCCAAGCTGGAAGTATCTGTAGTTTTTGTTTTGACTACTTTCATACATAATGTTAAATATATGGTTAGGGTTATGTCTTCAGGTCTTTGTGGAGCCTGGTTTTATAATCACTGATGATGCATGTATGGTTTGCCAAAAACACTTAATTGTATGGTGTTTAGTAATAATGAAGTGTATGTAGGGATATTATGTATTATGTAATGTAGGGGAAGCACTGGAGGGGTGTATGGGGGGTTATTTTCCTATAATCAATAGGTCCCATTTTGAGCTTGCAGAACAAGATGTATTCTGTTTTAATATTAGTTTGTGTGGTACTTAATACCACAGACATATATGGTATTTTAGGAAAATGTAACGATGATTTGGGATTGGTTAGGGGTTTTGGGGATTTGGAAGTAGGATATAATATTGTGGTTTGTGATGTTCCGGCTTAGTAAGTAAAAGATGGGTATCACCTATTTAATTAGCAGTATGGTGTCAGGATGTGTAAGGAAATAATGTATAGTGTCATGAGGCGGACTGGGATCAAGGTATTGATAATGGTATTGTAATATATGTCCATGTGATTGTTATATATGTATTGATCAAGGTATATGTATCTGTAATGGTTTAAATAAAAAAAAAAAAAAAAGTTCCTGCAAAATAATGGGGGACACACATCACTTGAGCAAAACCAGAAGTCTCGTGAAGCCACAGGTATGTTGAGTTTGTCTAAAGGTGAGTCCACTTCATTGGCACTTGAGTAGCCAGACTCAATCTTGAACAAACTAGAGAGCAGCGAGCATTTGCTAAGGAGGGTTTGATAGAGAGAAGGAAGGAGGCAATTCAAACAAAGTGTAGATGATTTCAATTTACAAAGAGCAGTACAGTTTATTCCTCGTTTTGTTGAAGCAGAGCCTGAACAATTTTTCGAAGCATTTGAAAATCAGTCTCGAGCTTTAGGGTGGCCTGAGGTTCATTGGGCAGCATTAGTACATACAGCGTTGTTTGGTAAGGCACAAGAGTTTACATCTGTGTTAAACAATGAAGATTTTGGCAATTATCGGGTGGTGAAAACCACCGTTCTTGGGGCTTATCAATGAATTCCTGCCAAGTATAGGAAAGAGTTCAAACTAGGCAGACGGCAGCTGGGTCAGTCTTATGTTGATTTCGTAAGACAGCAGACAAAAGCCTTCACCAAGTCGTATAAGGCCAGTGGTGTCGTTGACTTCGGAAATCTTGGATGCGCTACTCTTAAGGATTGTGTGGTTCAGTGGTCTAAGGCGTCATGTGTTTTCGCTCACTATAAGGCAGGCCAAAGCACCATGGATTCGGCCCTGGCTAGTGCAGTGTTGTTATTGATCAATACCACTTGTTCCGGATACAATATATATATATATATATATATATATATATATATATATATATATATATATATATATATATATATATATATATATATATATATATATATATATATATATATATATGCTAGGAATTCGCAAAGCAGGCGAAATATTCACTAGCATTGTAAAAATCCTAGTTGTGTCGATGCATGCAGGGATGAGATGAAAAGCTGTAGCTTCCTGCCTGAAAGCTGGCTGCCTTGGGAAAAACGTCTAGCGAAAGCTGGATGCCAAGGTATTGGACCAGTGTGTCGGTCGGTAAAGCACTGCGTACCTTGTCATGAGGTTCGTAGGTTCGAGTCTCCGTCGGCCAGAGATCAGTGTTTTATATATATATATATATATATATATATATATATATATATATATATATATATATATATATATATATATATATATATATATATATAATAGAGAGAGAGAGAGAGAGAGAGACAGACAGAGAGAGACAGAGAGAGAAGCTCTTTGTTATGCAGATCATTTTTTTCCCAGGATGTGACCATTTTAGTGATAGGTGAACACAGACAACCGGTGCAAGGAAATACGGACCTCAGCGTGTGAAGTAGAGAGATTCAACGCTCAGCCCTGGTTGCGTGCGGGTGCTCGTCGTGACCTCTGAGGCCATCGTGAAATTTTATTTTCACTGTCATGGCGGAGGGCTACAGGAGGAGGGGTTTAAAACTGTTGGATTGAGATTCTACAGGGAGCAGTGTACCCATCCAATGCGGATATTGTTCTACCTGCGATTCTGCATGATGTGCTGGAGTGGACCATTCCGAATTGTATGGGATATCCCTTAACGGACAAGGAGGCTGTTTGTGAAGTTTGCGTGTTCGCGGCGTATCATATTATCGTGGATACGTTTCAGGACAAGAGCGGTGGTGTTATCAGGCCTTGAGGTATGTGTCCATGATGTCTCAGCTACCACAAGTGGGTGAAGCTGAAGAATGTGCCTTTGAGGTGGGAGAATGTGACAATACTGAAGCCATGCAGAAATATGGCATTGTTCATGCAGTAACTGTTGGCAGGTGGGCGAATGGGCCCTATGCTGGGATGTTGGAGGGACGTATTCCCTCAAGATGACGTTACGTCAGGATATCCCTTCTTATATAATAATGACTGGTTTTCGCACGCAGGTGTATGTTACATATGTTGGCAGGTTCGAACCTGTCGGTTATGCGGACAGCAGGGACACCTGGCGGCAGCTGTAATCGAAGGAAGACGGAAGTGAGGCGAGGTGTGGACAGGCGTGAGACCCAAGGAGGCTTCAACAATTCTGACAGAAGACCGACGTGTGGACGACGGGCAGGAGGGCATGGTCATCAGTCGTGGAGCGAGGAGGTGGAGCAGGTGGAAGGGCAGATGGGAGGCGAGGTAATGTGTCGTCTGTGGCATCAGAGGAACATAATCGGCGTCTGTTGCTGATCATCAGGGATGCATGGGAAGGAGGCAGAATTTTGAAGGACCTATGAGAGTTCATACAGGAAATAATTTGTCGATGGAAAGTTTCTGTTTTGGGGCGAGTGATTTCAAGAATGATGAAAATGAGGCTGTTGTTGAGAATGATATGCGTAGGGAAGTGAATAACGTTCAGGTATCTGTGGTAGTAGCAGAGGTTCATAGGGAAGAGGAAATGGAGTTAGTTGAGGAGAAAGGGAGTCAGGAAAAGGCCGGGGAGGAGTCTGAGGATGACTTGTTGACAGCTGCACAAAGGCCTGGGAAAAAGTGTGGGCAGATGTGGTGCAGGGGAAAGGACGTAGGTCAAAGGGTACTGGGGTGCTAGGGAAGTAAAGGAGGATGGGAGGGGTAGGAGGGGAAGGATGGGGAAGGACATATGATAATGGAAAAGAAGTACTGAAGCCAAGGGCAAACCCCAGTCTTACGTTTCAGGTGTGTAACATTTAATGTGAATGGCCTCAGGAATGAGGTGAAACGTAAATGGGTGGAGGTAACTTTGCAGAGGTGGAAAGTTGATGTTTTCTTTGTCAAGAGCATAATTATAGGAAGGGTAATGAGCTAGCAATAAAGGTATAGGATTTTGCGTGTGATGCACGGGCATTTAAAGGGGTGTTGGTAGGAGTCAGTGAGTTAAGTCCATTCCTTTAGAGTCTTGGGAGGATGTGGGCGGTAGAATAGTTAGAGTAAACGAGGGATTGGGGTGGAGTACAGGTGAGTTTCCTGGGAGTATATATGCCAGCTATTAGCAATAGGAGACTAAAGGATGATTTTGTAAACAATGAGTTGGCGTATGCTGTCTGAGGTTTGCCTCAAGTGTCTATAATTGCTGGAGATTGGAATTGTGTGATTCGGATTAGAGACGTCGAGCAACGGGGTGGGGGTGTGTGTTGGGGGCAGTGGGAGTGGTAGACGTGGTGGGGGACGGGAGAAAAGGTGGAATATACCTTTGTGAGGAAGGATTATGCAGCACGACTGGACAGAATATATGTGACAAGGGCGGTGGATGTTCAGAGGGTGGAATGTGTCGATGTGGGTTTCGGATCATAGGGGAGTGTTGTTTGGAAGGGTGGTACGGGGCAGTGAGTGTGTATAAGAGTTATTGGAAATGAATACGAGTATTGAAGAGGAAGGGGCTGAGATGTTCGAAGAGTGGTGGGGAGGGGTGTCGAAGGGGGTGGGGGTGTCAAATGGGATTGTCAGATGGTGGATGGAGAGGGGAAAGAGGAAATTAGGAAGTTTTATGGGTGGGTCGGTAGGGAAGATAGCAGGAGTAGGTTTGGGTATCAGAAATATTTGGAGGGTTGTTACGTGATTGTCAGGCGGGGATTGGGGACGAGAGAACGCAGAGGTAGTGGATGAGGGTATGTTCGGGATTTGCAAGAACGGTTTCATGCTTTAAAGGTTAGGAGTGGTATGGAGGAGGTTTTATGGGAAATAAGGCTTCAAAGGTGGTTTAAGGACTTTTGAGAAACGTAGGAGGGGATGTTAATTTCGTCTTTGAAAGTGGAGGGTGGATGGGTATCAGGAGGGGGGTTTTAAGAACGACGGAGGGCATGGGGAGGTCGCGAAGCTTGGTGGTTAAGATTTTTTTGGGAAATAGGAAGGATATGTAGTTGTCAGGTATATATTGTGTTTAATGTATCCCATGGTTGGGAAGGTATATATGTTTTTATATACGATTGTGTCATGGGTAATTTGTATTCATTCCTTGTGTGGTCATTGTTTCGTGGTTTTATGTTTTGTCTTAAAGGCATAACCATGCGTGAACGCTCTTGGAGGGGATGCTGTACAAGGATGAGATTGTAGTTGTTTCTGGTGTGCCTTGAAGCATTCACGTAGAACTTATTGATTGGTTGGTATATATTCGTCTGTTATAGCGAAAAGGAAGGAATCATGGTGTGATGTAATATTATATTTGGTACTAAGCATTTGGTGTGAGAAGTTGCTTGTAGTTGTTTTGGTATTGGGAAATTCTTATGTAAAGGTAATAACTATGTCATGATGTTTGTATAAGAAGATTTCAATAAAATATAAAAAAAAAATACAGCGTTGTTTGGTAAGGCACAAAGTTTACATCTGTGTTAAACAATGAAGATTTGGCAATTATCGGGTGGTGAAAACCACCGTTCTTGGAGCTTATCAATGAATTCCTGCCAAGTATAGGAAGAGTTCAAACTAGGCAGACGGCAGCTAGGTCAGTCTTATGTTGATTTCGTAAGACAGCAGACAAAAGTCTTCACCAAGTCATATAAGGCCAGTGGTGTCGTTGACTTGAAATCTTGGATGCGCTACTCTTAAGGTTTGTGGTTCAGTGGTCAAGGCGTCATGAGTTTTCGCTCACTATAAGGCAGGCCAAAGCACCATGGATTCGCCCTAGCTAGTGCAGTGTTGTTATTGATCAATACCACTTGTTCGTGGATACAATAATATATATATATATATATATATATATATATATATATATATATATATATATATATATATATATATATAGAGAGAGAGAGAGAGAGAGAGAGAGAGAGAGAAGAAAGAGACAGAGAGAAAGCTCTTTGTTATGCAGATCATTTTGTCCCAGGATGCGACCCACACCAGATACCCATTTTTAGTGATGGGTGAACACAGACAACCGGTGCAAGGAAATACGGACCCCTCAGCGTGTGAAGTGAGGCTTGTGTCACAAGGCCACGGGCCTGGTGGTAAATTCGTGAGCAGGAACGCCCCTTTGTAAAATAGTGCTGAGATTCATTAATCAATTTATGCCTTTCAAGATGGCTACGAATTGCCTTGGCAATTATTGATTCCATAAATTTTCCCACTATTGTGGTAAGGTCTATAGTTCAAAGCTAAGGACGTGTCTCCTGTTTTGTAAATAGGTATTACATTTGTCATTTTCCACTTGTCTGGCACAATGCCAGTTTGTAGTGATACATTGAAAGATTAGCCGAAGGTTTGCTAAGCTTTCTTTACATTCCTTTAAAACTCTTGCAAACAGTTCATCAGGGCTTGGGGATTAGTTCGGTTTTAATTTATCTATTTGTCTGAGGACCATGTCACTGGTTACCCTAATCCTGCATAGTTTATTATCGTCCTGTTCTAAATATTTTATTATTTCTGGAATTTCGTTAGCATCTTCCTGAGTAAAAACTGAGAGGAAATCAGAGTTAAAAAATTCACACATTTCCTCACAACCAGTGTTCCCAATATCTTACTGACAATTTTGCTAATGCCGGGAACCATTGCAATTATAGAACTAGGGAAGGAGAACAACTTTGCAGTACCTAGAGTCACTGGTCAGGCTTCAGACATTTTTCTGTACAGCAATAAAAGAGTGGAACAGGCTGCCTTTACATGTCAAAGCCTGTCATAGCATGAGCCAGTTCAAGAAATGAGTCAAAATGTAACCCCTTATATAAGGATATAGAAAGGGAGGAGAGTGATTTCTTGTATGAAAATAATTAATTTTACCTCTCCCCTAGTATATCTTCTTTCATTGTAACTGTTTTTACATAGTTAAAATACTTACCTGTTGTTAACTTTTAAATATAAATAATAATTACCACAAGGACACCAATGGAAATAAATCACTCTGACTTTTTTGGGTTATCCTGGGTTCTCTACACTCATGCTACTATGTATGATAATCAATATAACTGTATTTGTCAGGGCCGGATTTAGAGGAGGGGCTCCCCACCAAATGATGAAAAATATTATTACACACATTATACTTAAAATTGAATAGATCGCAGAAAGAGAAAATGATTGCAAGAGTTTGAATTGTGGTGGGATTGTCATGTTAAGTCATCTTATCGCTGGTATTACATCATCGATGCGAGCACATCATCAGCTGCATGACGCGAGGATGACTCACAGCACATCATCATCCTGCATGTGCAGCACGCTGCAGTATGAATGACTGCTTGATCGTGGTCAGTATGTGAACAACTGTGTGGTAGTGAGGACGAAATACGGTAAGTGCTCACTGCTACATGCTTCACTTATTATTGTCAGAGTAAAAAAATATATTCTGGTATTGAACAGTATTTTTTTTTATTACAAGCGAGCAGTAGCGAAGCAAAGTTTTCTATATAACTTTTAAGGGAATCCAGCAATAACCAAATATGCTAAAAAAACTGTTCTTTCAAATTTCCATCAAGTGACTGCAAACTTTTTATGATATAAACTTTGTTTTCAGTTTTTATTTTTTTTCAGGTGGAAATATGGGTAACCGTTCTAAAGATAGACATAAAAATCGAGTTTGAACATATCCCAGTGGAGCAGCTGAAAGAAAGACCAAGGAAGTTGCTCAGAAATCAATGATATCGGCATTTAAATTGCGAAAAATTAGTGACTTCATGACTATACATGCACAACAAACACCGGGAGAGACATCATCAGCATTTCAAGAGCCTTCACAGCATTGTATTAGAACAGAGACATCTGATCAGCTAGATGATAATTTACTCCGACGTGAAGCTGGCGATCATCGAGAGGAGCGCCATGAGCAGGATGATCAGGAAGAACAACGTGAAGAACAACAGGCAGAACATGAAGAAATCCAGAAGCAACAAGATCATCTTGGGCACGACGAAGTACACCAGAAAATTGTGAGGACGAGCAACATCACGGAATTTACGAGGCGCAACACAAATTGACAACTACATTGGGTTGTGGCCGACCATTGTTTCAGATATAATGAGAAATTTATTCGCCACCCAGCTCTCGTGAGAGAAGGGTGTGCTACTCTGGTCTCTGGCCCCTGGTGGAGACTGTGAGCAACTATATTTTCACTGTCATGGCGGCGGTGGGCAGACGCCGCATCAACACCGTCTGCATAGACATGGTTACAGGAGTAATTCAACCTGCTGTGGCGTCTACAGTAATACCTACTATTCTTCGTGATATATACAACATTGATATGGAGGAACTGTATGGAGTGGCACTAAATGGCATTAACAGGATCTTCGTGAAGTTGTTAACGGCTGCAGCATATGAGACATTGGTAGAGCGACATCAGGACAACGTCTACACGGTCAATGCGACGTTGCAGGTGCGATTAAAGGATGTGTCGTGCACCTACACATGGGTAAAGGTAAAGAATGTGCCTTTTGAGGCGGATCAAATGGATGTGGGACGTGTCTTTAGCGAGTATGGGACAGTACATCTGGCAACGGCAGGAAAGTGGAGTGTGGGACCCATGGAGGGTCTTCCTGAGGGATCTTTCACCTTAAAGATGTCGTTAAGGAGGCCCATTCCATCTTACATCATTATGGCTGAGTTTCGTACACAAGTGTACGTGACTTACGCAGGACAAAGGAGGACGTGCAGGATATGTGGGAATTTTGATCATGTAGCAGCGGATTGTTTGAGGAGAGGTGCTCAACGAACCGCTGAACGCAAGATCCCGACAGAACCACAGGGAAAGTATGAGGGGAAGGCTGGTGATGAGGGACAGCAGCAAAGGACCAGGAGATGGAGTGAAATAGTGGAGGGTGTGGCAGAACCGTGCCACCCATCAGAGCCTACTTTGGAGAGAGAGGTGAATGAAAAGGAGGTTGAGGAAGTACCTGTGATAGAGGAAGGCATGGATGTGCCTCTGGTGGAAGTGATTCAGGGATTACTGGATGATCCATTACAGGTGTTGCATGTTGGGGATGGGGCAGATTTGGTGGAGGAGGCACGAGTTGGGATTAACTCGGGGCAGGAGAGTCCTGAGGTAGCAGCATTGGTGCGTGAGTGCGTCAATGTGGAGGTGCATCAGAGTGATAGTGGGGACATGATGGAGGTGGGGAGCGGGTCGCGGAAGCGATCTGGCACGGTCGAAGATCATGATGATATCTTGACACCGGCCCAGAGGGTCACGAAGAAGCCTTTGGTGGAAGTGAAGGGGAATGACAGGGAGGGAGTTGGCAAGAGATGATGGTAAGGATGCTGCTATGGGCAGCAAAAGTGTGGGCAAGGGGTGGTAAAGGAAGGATAATGTCACAGTCCGTGCAGAGGTCGAAAGGTAAACCCACTCATTTATATTCCAGTGTCTAACTATTAATGTTAATGGGTTGAGGGCGGAGGTCAAGCGACGGTGGGTAGAGGGAACTTTGAGACGGTATGGTGTGCAAGTGGGGTTCCTACAGGAGCACAATTATAGACGTGGACGTGAATTATGTTTGCAGGGATATGAGGTGTATGCAGGGTCTTCAGGGAAATTAAAAGGGAGTGTGGCAGTGGTCATTAGCACGTCAAGCCCCTTTGTTCTACGAGCGTGGGAGGAGAGTGGGGGGGGCAGGGTGGTAAGGGTAGAGGGGGATTGGCCGGGGGTGAAGGTTTGTTTCGTAGGGGTTTATATGCCGGCGGAGGCTTCTCGAAGAGTGAAAATTGATTTTTTAAACAATTACATGGTGGGGGCATTGGGAGGTTTGCCGGGCGTGGCAATATTGGGAGGGGATTTTAATAGTGTAATTAGAAAAAGGGATGTGGAACCTAGGGAAGCGGGTTGTGAGTTGGGGCCGTTGAGGGATTTATTGAGTAGTGCAGGTTTTAGGGACGTAGTGGGAGGGGGGTTTTTGTGGAGTATACTTTTGTTAGGAAGGGATATGCGGCGCGTTTGGATAGGGTATATGTGACGGGGAGGGTGGTTGTAGGGAGGGTGCAGACTTTTGATATGAGATTCTCGGATCATAGGGGTGTTCTGGCAGATGTGAGTTGGGAAGGGGTGATTAGGTGGTATCAGAGTTATTGGAAGCTGAATGGTAGATTATTGACTGGCATGGGTAGGGAGGATGATTTTAGAAGGTGGTGGGGGTCATTGTGGGAGCAAAGGGGAGAGGATAATAATGATTTGGTGGAATAGTGGGAGAGCTGTGCGAAAATAGGAATTAGGGAATATTATCAGAAGCTGGGGCGAGAGGTGGTGTGCTGGAGGTATGGTTTACAAAAGTATCTTGAGGGGTTGTTGCAAGGTTGTTATGAGCGGGGAGGAGTGCAGGTGATGGATGAGATTCGAGGTTTGAAAGAAAGACTGAGGGATTTGCAAAATGAGAGGTTTGATGCGTGCAGAGTGAAAGCGGGTATGGATGATGTTTTATGGGGTGACAGACCATCACGGTATGTTGTGGGGAGGTGTAGGGGGCGCAGAGAGGCTATGACGATAGACTACCTGGATGTGGAGGAGGATTTGGAAGGATTCAATAGGGGTCAACGTTTACAGACGACCGAGGCGATGGGAGTTTACGTAGATAAGTGGTTTGAGGCGTATTTGCGGAGCAAGGGTGGGGGCAGGAGTGAAGGTGAGATTGTAGAGGAGGGTGTGGTAGGGGTTTTGGGGGACAAGGACAGGTTGTGTCTGGAGGGAGAAATAACAGAGGAGGAGGTGTGGGAGGCGGTGAATGGAATGAGTAGGGGAAAGGCGCCTGGTATGGATGGTATGGTGAATGAATTTTATAGGGTACATTGGGATGTGTTGAAGGAATGTATGGTGGCCTTGATGAATTGTATGAAGAGTAGGTGTAGAATGGGGAGGGAGCAGGGTATGGGGGTGGTAGTATTAGTTAAGAAGAGTAATCAGGGGAACATGGTGCAGAATTACAGACCTCTGGTAATGATGAATGCAGATTATAAAATCTTTGCGAAGGTTTTGGGGAACAGATTGAAGAGAGTATTGCAGAAGGTGATAGCGGAAGGACAACGTGGGATACCAGGTAGGTGTATGATTGAGGACATGAACGCATCAAGGGATTTATAGAGGGGCTGGGGAGGAGTATTAGCGTTGGACTGGAAGGGGCATATGATAGTGTGGAGAGAGGGATGCTGTATGTGATCATGAGAAAACAGGGGTTTGGTGAGGAGGTAGTTAGGTGGGTAGAGACGGTGTATTCGGGGGCTACTGTGCGTGTGCAGGTGAATGGGAAATTGGGAAGGGTGGTACGAATGGATAGGGGTTTGCGACAGGGATGTCCATTATCCCAGATATTGTTCGCGTGCATGCAAGATCCCTTTTACAGGATGATTGTGAAGAATGTGGGGGTGGGTGGGATACAGGCAGGGAGGGGAGGAAATGATATAGTGGGGTACGTGGACGATACCACGGTGCTGGTGATAATGGAAGAGGGATTGAAGATTATTGAGGGGGATCTAAGGGTGTTTTGTGCAGCTACGGGTATGAGAATTAATGGGGCAAAATCGTGTTTGTTGGAGGTAGGGGCATGGATCGGAGGTAGATTGGCTGAGAGATATGGGTGGATTATTGTGGATAGTCTGAAAATTTGTGGTATTATGTATATGGGTGACAGTAAGGAGGCCAGGAGGGTGAACTCTGGGAGGGTGGTGCAACTAGCGCTAGATAGGTTGGCGAGTTGGAGGGTGGGGGATCTTTCCTTGCATCAGAGGGTGATAGCGGTGAACGTGCTGATCTATAGTAGACTGTGGCACGTGGCAGTGGTTTACCCTCTGATGCAGGAGGATGTACCTGGGTTAGTTACCATTTTGTCCTAGGCACATGTCTATTAGACACTAGGCCTGTTGTATGTATGTGTGTGTGTGTAATGAAACACTTCGAAATGTTTCGGCCCCGCCGGGAATTGAACCCGGGCCCTCTGTGCGTGATGCAAGAGCGCTAGCCACCGTGCCATCGGGGCGTGTGAGAGGGTTGGAGGTGAGGGTTTTTTAAGTACATTTGGGCTTTCGGTAAACACTGGTTGAGGAAGGAGGTGGTTAGGAAGAGAGTGGAGTTAGGGGGGTTGGGGCTTATTTGGGTGGAAAGGAGGTTGATGTGTTTGTTTGTGAAACGGTGTATGGTGCGGCTGGGAGGCACTGAGGGGGCTACCGTTGGAGTGGTGGAGCGGGAGGTGCGCAGATGGTGGGGGGGTGTATCGTTGGGGACGTGTTGGGATATATTGCGGCATTTGGTGATTGTGAGGAGGGTGCAAGAAGTGAAGGCTAGTGTTTTGGAGGTCGCGTGTGGGGAAGGATGGGATTGGAGGGGTGGCTGAATACCCTATGTATGATTGGGGATTGATATGGAGGGTTTGAAAGGTATGAGGATTAGGGCTGGGGATAGGGAATTAATGTATAGGTTTCTACATGGGGTGGTGGCAGATAAGGCATTGTTATGTCGGATGGGCAATGTTCGAGATGGGTGCTGTAAAAGATGTGGGTTGCAAGAAACAGTGATGCATGCTATATATTTTTGTGAGGAACTGGGGGTGGTGAGAGAATGGATAGGCAGGGTGTTGAGGAAAATGGGGGTGGGGGTATTTCAGTACTGAGGGCTATGAGTATGGATATACGAGGGGTGGGTGATAGAGAACGCAGGGGTTTATGGTATTTAATGGTGGATTTCGTGTGTGTGTCCTGGAGACTGAGGGAGCAGGGGTGGGGAAAGGATTAGAGCTATGGGGGCACAATGTATAGGAGTAAATGCAGGAATCAGGTGGTGTATGGGAGTAAATGGGAGTCTGCATTTTCTGATAAGTATAGGAACATGGTTTTGCGGGATGTATTGTAGACGTAGAAGGGGGCTTGACGTGACAGGAGGGTAAGCTCATCCTGGTTAAGGTATGACGAGTGAGCGTGGAGTTTTGGATGTGTATTAGGGTGTAGTTGTAGGTGGGGGGAGGTGTGTCTGTTGGGTCATAGTGGGAGAGGGGGATTTTAATTATCAAGGTAATTTTAGCGGTTGTGGGGAGATAAGGGGGTTTTAGGGTATGTGTGCATGGAGGGGGGTTGGGATGACTAATGACGCAGGGGGGGGTGGCTTTTCAAGTGGGGGGAGGGTTTTGATTATAGGGGTTAATCTTTTTGTAAGGGGTTTGAGTGGGTTTACCTGACGGATTTTCTTGGTCGGAGAGGCATGGGTCTGGAGTATGAGTATGGGGAGCTTCTCTGTTGGATGATGACGTAGGGAATACAAAATATTAGCCTCATGTACCTGTTTTGTATCGTTAAACGATCATAAAAAAGGGTTTCACATTGTAATTAATATTGTGTGTTGTGTACGCATACGTGAAAAGTATAGTATTTCCTATACGTGTTATTTTGATTGTGGGTACTGTTATGTTTAATTGTATAAAACCTGTGTGTTGGATAATATTACGTCATATAATTGTACGGAATAAAAACAGTTGTAAGTTAAAGTTTACTGAATGAGGAGTGGTGACGACTATCAGTATGGTGTGTTAGGTTAGATATATTTTTAGTATAATATATGATATGACCTTGTTCAGAACAACCGGATTTTATAAATGTTCATGTTGTAACTGAGCACATTATCAGTTACGCCTTGTTGCGTATTAACTATATGAATATATGTTGTTTGTTAATATGATGTTCTGACAGGTTTGTTAATGTAGTGGGAGGGAGGGTTACCTTATAAGAGAAGGAAAAGGTACAGGGTTTAGGGCCTGCTTTAGTTTTATGTGTTTGGTAGATATATTTGCATGTGACACAGATGCACCCTTGTTACAAAGGGTATTGGTTTGTTTCAAGTGTATTTTGGCATTATATAAAGTTATGCTCTTTTATGTATGTCAAGTATAAGGTTGTAAGTCATATAGGGTGCACAGGAATAATTGGATGTGATGTATCTAGTGTTGCGGTATTTGGCATATATTGGTGTGGCATTTTTCATTGATGTACTACATTGTAGTAAAAATTTTAAATAAAAATTAAAAATTATATGTCACAAGAATACACGATTTCAGTTGAAAAATAAGTTTATTTGAGCTTAAGTTATTCTGTATCAGCTATAATATGGAGTACAAATATTTGAAAACAACTGAAATGCAATTAGGTGGAGAATTAACATAGCAGCCACCATGTTTTGTAATACTTTGTGAGGTGGGATGCATAGTAAAGTTTGAAAACAGTCGTCAATATTCTTATACAGTATTACTAGTTTCTTGTTAGTTCATTGTGTATTTCATCATTGCACGAAGTAGTATGTCTTATGAACAGAATCGTTTCATATTTGTATACCATTTCTATGTATCATGTATGTAAAGTTTTTTAAATAAAATATAAAAAAAAAATGAGAAAACACTTTGTGATAAATGGTGCATCAGTTGCTAAAAATTGTGATCCACGGACTTTTTCTCAATTCTCCAAGCTAATGTCTCGGGAAAATGGAAAGACTCCACAGTTGGAATATTCAGTCGTCAGAATCACAATGGTGAGGTCGTAAATATGGAATGCTTATGTTTTTCTCCTTCAGGTCGTTGTTCATACTGCAAGCTAATGTGCCCCGATGCATCGAAACACCAATCATCGCTTGTTAACAGTGTTTTTTCTGACTGGAAACATGCAAACGATCGTCTGAAGCAACACAACCATTGTATTTCATGCTAGATCAAAAGTATCCACACGGATTGATGATGAAATGGTACGGCAGACTGAGCAATATGGCGGTCAATATTGAAGCGTTTTTTTCAGCATTATCAAGTTAATTGCTTAACGTGGCTTGGCATTCAGAGGAGACAACGAGTTGATTGGATCGTCATGCAATGGAAACTATCTGGGGATTATCCAACTTGTTTCACAATACAACGACCTTTTATCACAGCATATTGAGAAGCATTCCGAGCATGACTCTGGACACACCAGCTGTCTGTCATTGACAGTAATGGAAGAACTCAAAGATACGAAAGAAAGTTTTGAACGAAATAATCCAACGAGTAAAAAAAAGCAAGTACTATTCAATTTCCGTCGACTCGACGCCTGAGGAAAGCAATGTGGATCAGCTTGCACCTCTATTGCGTTACTTAGAGAATAATGAACCTGTTGAAAGATTTACGTTTATGCCGAACAAGAACCACAAAGTGCAGGACATGCTCGATGTCATGCTGCAGTTCCTCCAATTACACGAAATAGATATCAGTAGCTGCCGTGGTCAGACCTACGACAATGCCAGTTCAGTGAGCGCCATGTACAATGGTCTACGGGCCAAAGTGCTGCAAGAGAACAGCCACGCAGAATGGCTTCCTTGCACAGCTCATTGGCTAAACCTAGCTGGGAACAAATCAAAATCAAAATAAAAAAATTATTTCTAGTAATATTAGAAAGTGGTGTATACTTATAGTATTAATACATTTTATGGAGTATATATTACAAGATGGCCAATAATATGCCTAGGTATGCCTAGGCTTTTCAGGCAGTCTTTTGATAGGTCTTACTCAATAGTGACACAATGATTATACTGATATTAAGGTTAGGTAATTGTAGTGATTAACTAGGTTTACAAAATTGAGGTTTACAAAATTGAGGTTTATAAAATTGATGTACTGAAGTTTAAACATAGAGTTTTTTCGTGCATAGGCCCCTTAAGAATTTAGCAATTAGTTTAAGAATTTAACAATTAGTTTATATATTAATGGTAAAGGTGATGTATTGGTATAATGCCATTTCTATATTGGGGTGTCTTAGGCAAACTTACGACTAGCTTAAGAATTAAGAAGCAATAGTTGTATTAGAATTTTGGTTAGTCATGTGCAAATTAAGGGGAATCACAGATATCAATAAGTGTATTTTACTGTGGATATGTGCAAGATAAAGTAGTTTTCATGTGGTTAGCTACCGGTTGGGTGCGTAAGTGAGATAAGATGTTTTTTAACGGTGCTTTTGAAAATGGAGGTTGTGTCTGCAGTTCTAGAGTTTTCAGGCAGGGAGTTCCAGATTTTAGGCCCTTTTATGCGCATTGAATTTTTGCAGCAGAATGTTGTACTGGAGCAATCCATTACTTTGATTTCCTTCAGAAGTTGCACGAGTTTTTTCTATTTCGCCACATCAGCAAAAAATTCTAAAAGATGTTCAGGAAAGTGCATATATTTCCTTGACTCTGAAACAGGTCACAACAACTCATTGGTCTTGCCAGGCCGATGCAGTCAAAGCCCTCGGATTTGGTTACAATGAAATCACAAATGCATTGGAAAACATTACAAAGGACGTTGATGAAAGGGCCTGTGTACGCTGCGAAGCTCATGGATTGTCAGCATAGATCTCTCTTCTTGAAACAGGAATTTATACTGCTTTCTGGAATGACATTCTTCAAAGAGTGAATGCAACAAATCGAGGGCTGCAAAGCAAAAAAAAAAACTACATCTTAATTTTGCAGTTGCTTCATTGGCTAGCCTGAAAGACTTTGTGCGGTCTAAACGTGAATATTTTGACAGTTATGAGAGGCAAGGTCAACCACTGTCGGGTTCTGCAGACTACACTCAATTGCAAAAGCGATCCCACAACATTTGTTAAAGTCCATTGGACTATGGTCACGCAGAGCAAGCAAGCATGAACCACTCTGAAAAATTTAGATTAGAGAATTTCATTCCTATCATCGATCTGTTTGTAGCTTCACTTGATCAACGTTTGCATGCATATGAGCTGATGTTAGGTCGATTCAGCTGCTTCGGGCGATTGACGGAGTTATCGCCTGAAGAGCTGACAAGAGCAGCAGAAAATCTATTGGAAGTATATCCCAAAGACATTGTGGGGAATTATGACATTACCTGTCTGGGCTTCACCGCCACTTATAAACAAATAATCTCAGCGGAGATGACCGCCAATTTAATTTACCGTGGTTATCCCCGTGAGGCGTGTGAGAAAACCTCACCTACTCTGGTCGCGTCGAGGGGTCCCTTCGACATCACACGCACTCCACCCACGTCCACTCTGGACCAGTTATAATAAATTGAAATAGATGACACCAATAGGTAAGGTGTTCTTATTAAATGTGGACTGTATTTTTATGATAGACTGATTAGAAAGTGAGGGGAGAGAATATATATGAACACAATAAAACCATCACTCACCCAGTGTCATTGATGGTCTTTGGAGATCGTTGACATATCCCCAGTAAGATTTCCCTGCTATAACGTACCTAACTGGCCAGCTATCGGTAGTTACAACAAGAATAATATTTACTGTGGGGAGGAGGCAGTCTTCTCCGCAGTCCTCCTCCAACGGATCTCGTTGTCTTACCGGTAAACGCAAGTCCACCGGCAAGATGACGATGGTAGATTAGCTGTCTTGATGAGACAAGGAAAGTTGATTGCCTTGATCCCTTTACAGTCCTCGAGACAGGACTGAGAAATTACATACAATCAATCGGGAAGTAGCGACTTGTATCATTTCACTCATTTCCTTAATTTCAGTTTATTCGTATAACTTTAATCACTATTCACACGACGATTTAATGTCCCACTGGTTTATACTCGACAACAATCTTTAAGTTGAGGTTCGAAATCGATGAATCGAGATGGAAATGACCATTTCATCCATACCCAAAATGGCGGTCTTGTGTGGCATCATTCACCCGCCGACACACGATGTCTTTCCCCTCCAATTCCTTATAAAGATGATTCACTGGACTTTAACGTCCCACAGTATTCACCAGTGTTGATTCCCATCTTCAACCCACGACAGTCACCCAGAATCAGGGTTTTCGACCATATCAAGTCGGATAGTCACATCACCTACGCTATAGTTACCACAGCTAGGCCTCCCGGACAAAGACTACCCATGCCTATGTCGCGTCACTCGCTATTTTAACAAATTACCACCCCATTATGGTGGTTCCCGAACATAATGTCCTACTGTATCCACGGAGAACAGTTACAACACTTCCTATTATGAAGTGAGGCCGCTAATCGCGGTTTGGCCATTGGAAACGCCAAATTCCTGATTCCATTTCAGTCCCGATACCCAGGCCTCAGGTATACACACGTGACTCTCCCGCCCTCCACTTGAATCCGCGTTTCCCCTCTGCCCGCGCATGTGCAACAGTATGTTGGTTCTCTTTTCATATCCAGATAAATGTTAAACCAACAACAACACATTAATGTATCTATTCACATTGGAAAGTTTGTCGAATATAACTTTCGGAAAATACCCATATTTTTCACAGACATAGAAAATTTATTTCCAGATGAAATTATTCAATTTCCTTCTTTTTCAGGATTCATGCGAACGAAGAGTCCAACGACATGAGCACAGAATTATTTCTTTACAAGCTCATCCACGAAAAACATGTGTTTGACATTTTCCCAAATGTTGAAGTCGCATTGAGAATGTACCTTGTAGTAATGGTAAGCAATTGCAGTGCAGAACGTTCCTTTTCTAAACTTAAAGTTATTGAGAAGCGAATACGAACGAGCATGAAGCAAGGACTTTTTCTATCAGAAAAGCATGGAATGTACCTGCCTCATAATGCTTCATCTGATTGAAGATAACTCCTCATAAGTCTGCACATTACATTTGAGTTACACTTGCAAATGAACAGAAAAGCTGCTAAAATACACTATAAATCCAATTTATTGTTTCATTTCTTCACCTTAAGAGGATGGTATATTGAGAGTGGCGAAAGTTTTCCAAGGAGAAACTTAAAAGTCTTCTAAACATTAGAGTTAGACCTTTTTAATGCAAGGGGCTCCTCACCAAAATGGGCCCCAGGCCCCCCACCACATAAATCCGGCATTGGTATTTGTGTATACCTGAATAAACTTACTTAAACGAGAGAATGATTAAACAAAAGAAAACAAGAAAACTAGAGAAACGCAGAGCTCATGAAGAATGTAAACAAACCGAGGGTGGCGGGTCAGACGAACACATATTAATACCTGTCTGCTTGCTTGTTGATGCGTGTTTATTTTGCATTATACATGTTTGTGAAACGTTTTCACAATTAGTACAAGCTGTCTTCATGCTGGTGCAGTAGAATACATAACAACAACACTCCCATTCTCATGCAACACACCTTACCTCACAGTTATGATAATTTGTTTTACTATGTATGTATTTTGCTTATATATGTTTTATTACTATAATCAAAACTAAGCGCTAAATCCACCAGGGTCATACTGCACTGCTATATATGATATGTAGTCTATTTCTTACATAAGTATGAAAATAATGTCTATAATTATGTAATATACGATATTTAAAGCGCCCCAGAGCAATTATTATTGCATCTTCATCACTAGTGAGACATTCTTAGCCACTACTTGGCATGGCATAGCTACTCCTACTTTGTAACAATGCCAATAGTGCACGCCAGCACAGTACGTTTATTTAGGTACAAGTACACATAAGTACAATTACCAGTTGTAGAAACTTGTTTTGGGACTGATTTCTTGTAAGCTGCACTTAGAGCAAGCACTGTTGACACCGACACTCTGAGACACTTCTCTCAGACTTACAAGTGGCTATGGGACAAATTTCTAGCTAACTGCAGTAAAAAGAACTCCCCACTACATGCACTATTAGGAAAGGGTTTAACTTACTTGATGGAGTGGACATGTGGATCCTAAATCTTCCTAAGCTATAAACCCCTCCAAACACCATGTGAAGGGAAGAGTCTTAACCTGTAAATTAAGTGGTATTAGTGTCTTGTATTACCTCAGAATCCCCAGTTCTAGGATATATCCTCCAAGCAATATCTAAACAGAAAGAGACACTAGCTTCCAGACTTGAACTTAAGAGACGACGCTTTTACACACCAATACAAAAGCGTCCGTCCGCTTAAGACCCACAGATAACTCACTAACGTTTCCCCCAGAAAACTGGCCAGATACTGAGAGAAAGTCTAGTCTTACTGCAATAGGTCTGGATGGAGAGATCCGCGGTACTTCGGGATCTCTCCTCCGGGGCCCCAGGACACATGAAAGTCACGTGGCGATGCTGCACTGTTCGCAGCGCTTGTTCACTCCTTGAAGTCTGATCTGGTAAGAAGGATTCAGCATCACTCCCGCTTAGATTCAAGTGTGGGCTTCCAGTTCTCTCTAGCTAACATAACCCAAGGTTCGTCTATTTGGGGCTTATATCTACCTATATTAAGGTGCTAGAACTACATTATTAATAGCTAACGTTGCCTCAATAATCCTAATATTAGTTACTAACTGTAGAAACTTTCCTAGGCTTTCCTAGGTGAATAAATCTATCAATTAAAATGTACACAATTGTTACCTTCACCAACTTGAATGTGTATGCTTGTTTTGGTTGGGTGTGTGGGTTTATAAACTCCGAGGGCCGATCCATGGTATGTTTAAGTCTCCTAGCGGCTCACTTACCCTGTGGAACTTGCGTGACTCAAAAAGTTTCCACATCCTCCCCCCAGCGAAGGTAGCAGTTAAGTCTATATCAAATCCGCCTCCCGCAAGCCCTCCCAGTGAGCTCTGGACTCGAGCGCCGTTCGACGGGTTGTCCAGACACTCTGGTTGGGTAGACTTTGGTCTAACTTCTCCTGTCCAGGCCTCACCGTGTGGACCTCGAGAGGCAACAGCTTGTTGATGGGTCTTATGTTCTCAGTACCATTTACTTTCACCTTCACCATCCTCAGCTGTCCAGCCTTATCTGGGTGGGTTGATACCACCAAGCCAAGTGGCCAGTATGCCCTGGGTGCCTCAGCTTCAACTAGCACCAGGTCCCCTTGGCTCACCGTCACCTTGTTCCCCTCAGGGTCAGCCCCATAAAAATGTTCTCACAGAGCTGTCAAATAATCATTACGCCACACCTGGTTCCATTTGTCTAGAACCTTCACTAACTTATTGTGACTCTTGTGTAGTTCCTCATTGATGGGGGGTCCTTCAGGCCCACAATAGTCCTGCTCCCTAGAAGACTAGCTCAAGATTGCAGGGAAGGGCTCGATCCTCCTCCCAAATAACATGTGATTGGGGGTGAGAGCTTCCTGCTCGTCAATACCATTTTGCACATAGGTTAGGGGTCTATTATTGACTCTCGCTTCTATCTCAGCCAAAATCGTTCGCAACTCATCAGTGGTCACCTTTTAACCGTACCCACCATACGTTCGTAGAAGCCCCCTTGCCAGGGTGCTCTGGGAACTATGAACTTCCACTCACACTCTATCTTCTTCAGGTATTCTCGTACTTCTCCGTTGTCCAAAAGATTCTTAAAGACTTTGCTGGCCGCTTTGAAGCTTGTGCCATTGTCTGATATAATCAATCGTGGACAAGAGAACCGAGCTGTAAATCTCCTGAACAACTTCACGAAAGTCTCGGTAGACATATATTCCGCCAGCTCCAAATGTACGGCTCGGGTAGTTGCACAAGTAAACAGACAGATATATACCTTCTGTGGGTCTCCCCTCTCCCCTCCCGGGTTTGTCAGTATGATAGCCCCTGTGTAATCTATCCCCACAGTCTCAAAAGGTCTGTCACTCTGCACCCGTTCCTGAGGCAGTGGTGGTGGTCCTGGGTAGGATAGAGTCCTCCCGTCATACCACTGACAGACTGTGCAATTCCTTATCACCCTTTTGACTGCGGCTCGGCCCTTCAGCACCCAGCAGTAATTCTGACGAAGGCAGGTGAGTGTATCTCCAAACCCTCCATGCATGGTTCTCTGATGAGCATCAAGTATCACCAACTCTGACAACCACCCATCGTTTCCCAGTAACACGGGATGTTTGGTCCCATAACTGAGCTCAGCGTTGTGTAGTCTTCCCCTGCATCTTATCAGACCAGCATGATCCAAGAACAATCCCAATGAGTGGACCAGTTTACCGCTCCCTGAGTCGCAGTCGGGTGCAAGACCTGATGCCATGTCTGGGTTCCGGCAGCTAGTACCTCCAGAACTCCTGGAAACCTCTCCTTCTGGTACTGTTGTATCCAGTACTCTCTGGGACCCACAAGCGACAACTGTCGGCCTCTATTTACCTTGTCAGTCAGCTTTCTCACAAATCGAAACACCATTTCTGTGACTCCTATTAGCTTCCTCCACGAGGAGTAACGTTTGGGGTCTAGTAGGTCAGTGTCTGACTCCCCCACGAAATGCACTATGCCGCTGGTTGTCTCACCGAATTTCTGCTCTGGCCAGCGCTCTTTCGCTGGTAACCAGTCCGGGCCTTTGAACCAAATCTCGCTTTTACTCAGTTTTTTGTGTGTCACCCCTCTGCTAATCAGGTTAGCCGGATTTTGATCGGTAGGTACATGTAAAATAGTGGATGCTGTCAGTAGCTCCCGTATCTCCTTCACCCGATTCCTGACATAGGGGAGTTTGGACCTGTTGTTCTGTACCCACTGTAAGGCTACCTCCGAGTCTGTCCATATATGTGTGTGGGTCACCTTCAGGTTACTTAATACTTCCTTTACGTACTTTCCCAGTCTTGCTCCCAGCAACATCGCGGTGAGCTCTAGCTTTTGGCTGGTGGCCAGATTAACATGGCTCCCAGCCACCAAGTATGCTATGGCCCCATATGCCTGGGAAGAGGCATCACAGAAGACATGCAGGTCATAATCTTGTCCGTTACACCCGAGGGACCTAGGAAATGCGAAATCGTGTAGCTCTGCTAAATCTTTGCTGACTAGATCCCACTCCTGACAGATGGTTTCTGGCAGTGTGTCGTCCCAACCCAGGTTCAGCTCCCAGGTCTGCTGTACTAGCATTCTCCCACGAATAGTAATGGGTGTCAACAGACCCAGTGGGTCAAAGGCAGTCTGGACTTTACTTAACAGGGACCTTCTGGTCAGCTTCCCGTCCCCGTCGGGTTTCCTTTTCACCCTAAGTCTGTCTTCCCCAATTTCCCATTCCACCCCCAATACTGAGGTTACCTCAGGCACCGTATAACCCACGTAATCACGTTCTACCTTGTCTCGCAATGCAGGATTGTTTGTTACCCATTCCCTCAGTGGAATGTTAGCCGAGAGCATCTCCCCGTTGGACTCCTTGTAGATGTCCATCAACTCCCCCTCATCAGAAGTGGTGCCTTGCTTATTGTCCACATAAAATAAAGTCTTCAATAGTTCTTTGAGAGGGCTGTTACAATTTGCCAGGTGATAATCTATAGTAGCCTGCAGTAAGAACGGTGAGGTCGTGGCACCAAACAACACTGCCTTAAATCTGTAAGTTTCGTACCCCTGCTCAGGTGCCTCGCTGTTCGCCACCCACAAGAACCTAGTGTAATCCTTGTCTTGTGGTTGCAACCCAATTCGTAGGAAGGCTTTACTAATATCTGCTGCATAAGCATATTGTTCTATCCTAAACTTTAACAACACGTCGGCTAATTTCTGAGTCAGAGATGGCCCTGTGAACAGACATTCGTTCAATGAGGGCTCTCGGGGACTCGCCTGTGAGCTGCAATTGAAGACTACTCTGATGGGAGTGGTTACTGACTTCTTGGTAACTGCCATGTGCGGGAGATAATGGGTATTTTCTCCTGGACTGGCATGTGGTACCTTCTCTATGAACCCCAGGGCCAACTGTTCTTTAATAATGTCAACGTACTTCCCTACCAGACCCTTCTTGGTCAGACTGTTCACCAGTATTACAACCTCAGGTTCAATGGCCTGTTAACCTGAGTGTAAAGGAAGCTTGGAGCAAAGAAACACAGTAGAAGATGTATTGAAATTGTATTTCTTTCAAAAATCAGCTAGATTAATTCCAAACTTTTATCTTTTCCTTCACCAAGTAATTATGAGTATATAAGACTTTTGTCTTTTCCTTCACCAAGTATAACAAAGTGCTATTTACACATATGTACACTATATACAAAGGAGTAGTGTTTAGTGCACGCCACAGTTGTCTAGGCTAAGCAGCAGCCAAAAGACAGACAACTTTCCACAACCAGCTCTATGCAGGAATTCCAATGACAAACCGCGAGTGGTAACCACGTCACCTTTGTCATTGTTAAACTCGCATTTAATTGGCTGAACTGAGTCGTTGATTTGATGATGGGGCCCTCATCACCAAACCCTTAACGATGGTTCGCTGGTTGGAGGGGAGCCTATGTGGGTGTGTTTAACATGCTCCGAATAAAGGTTACATACTCTTTGCATGCAACAACCAGGAAGTTCAACTGGCCCTGTGCCTTCTTAAAGTTAGTGGGTAACGTAGGGTGCACCGGTTTCCAAGGTAGTCTCACCCAGTACTGACCGTCCTTGAACTGGACATGGCTCAAATAATCCTGATAAGTTTCTTCGTGTTCGGGGGGTGGTTGATCACCCTTAATCCCTACTACATCCAGGTCCCACAGTTTATGGACTGGTTCACTGTCGACTGTGCTGACTTGGGTTTCCGATAGACCCTCATGTAATCCGATCTGCATCACTAGCACGGCCTCGGTTGCTGTGGTGCCAGAGCCCCCCTTCCCAGGCGTAGCAGGGAAATGGGCCGGTATCCTGCCTCCTACGATATACCCCGCTGGAGTCCTGTACAGGCCGATACCTTCCTTGACGACCTTTCTTGTGGACACGAATTCATCTACGTAATCCCCTCCTACCAAAATTCCCACGTCGCTGACGTTGTCAGTGGTAATTTCCGGTTCCGCTAACTTCACACCCAACTCCCTCAAACGTTTGACTGCCGCGGCCAGGCCCTTGGTGGTAATGATATTGGGCAGCCTCTTCACTATCAAGGCTGAGATATTCCTGCGATGCCCGCCCAATCTAACTGTGACATCTACAACAGAATAAGACCTGTGCGGAACTGTCCCACCGAACCCTTCCACTTTCATATCAGCCTTACCCTCGGACTTCAACTTCAACTTAGTCGCTAGAGTCTCCGTTATGAAGGATCGTTGAGCCACAGTGTCAAAAAACAAACCGGTCGTTTCAGACCTTTTCCCATTTACGACCACTGCCATCACCGTGGTCAGGGCCACAGAACCTTGAAACCGTTCACCTGAACTAGTCCCCTGTGTCGTTCTCACCACACTCACCACTACCTCGGACTCGTCTCTGCTCTCCGCCCTCTCTTGGGGTTTGATCCCCTTAACCTGGGCTGGTCTGGTATCCTTAGGGCACAACGCACTGTGGTGTTTACCCTTCCGACAACCTCGACACTCCCTGAGCTTGTATGTTATATCAAGGGAACTGTCATAGGACACTCTTGATTATAGTGGGAAGAGTGGATGGTCAAGTGATCCCATTCTCCTTACTGTTTGTAGCGGAGCAGGATTTGAACCCTCCATTTTCTTTTATATCTGTTTCATTCACCCAGTAAGTTAAGTTATCCCAGTTAGTATGGAGGAATACCAGTTCTGGATGAATGCTGGGGTTAAGCTAGGTATTACGGGGAAAACTTTAGAATCTTTCATAGTTACTAAGATTCAGGAAAAAAAATGACCGGGGGACACAGTTCACCTCCGAACTTATGCAACATCTTTATCAACTTCTGGGAGTGAAACCTCTTTTCACCACTCCATATCATCCCAGCTGTAATGGGAGGATTGAGCGCCAGCACTCCATTCTAAAGTCTATTTTAAGGAAACTTTGCTCCCTTAAACCTAAGGAGTGGCATCGTTACTTACCCTGTGCATTGTTTGCCATGAGGGAAGTTCCAAGTGATTCATTAGGGTTCTCACCCTTTGAACTTCTCTATGGTAGACAAGCCAGAGGTCCACTATCGATCCTTCATGACTTATGGACTATTGAAGAAGGAAGTGCTGAGGTTCAGTCTTCTTATCAGTTTCTCCTTGACTTAAGATCTAAACTGGAGGAGACCTCTGACTTAGTTTCTCAAAACTTAACTTTGTCCATGAACCAATATAAAACCTATTTTGATGCAAAGAGTCAGAGGAAAAGTTTTAACGTAGGGGATGAAGTTCTGGTACTTTTACCAATAAAGGCAATTAAATTATTAGTGGCCTGGAAAGGCCCTTACAAAGTACTAAAGATTTGTGGAAAGGTTGATTACCTCATAGAAGTCAAGGGGAAGCCTAAGCTGTATCATATAAACATTCTGAAGAAGTATTAGAGAAGAAACACGGTAAATTGTCTGAATAGTTTTGATTTAGTCTTCCCTCATAAACATGAGTCAATCCCTGAAGAGTGCAATGTATGCGTTATTGACACTTCTGAGGTAGAAGATGAGGAACTACATGATGTGGTAACTCTGGAACCCTCAGTTCCTACTAGCTTAAATATTAATGATTCTTTGGATCGATGCAAGAAACTTAATCTACTTAAATGTGTGAATAATTTTTCAGATGTCTTTACTGACATTCCTGGGTTAACCTCCACTGTTGTCCATAAGATTAACTTAGTCACAGACACTCCCATCAAACGTAAATTATACCCTGTGCCAGTTCATCTTAGGGAGGCATTCGACCGAGAAGTAGACAGATTATTAAAACTTAACATCATAGAACCTTCAGTTTCTTCATATTGTTCACCAGTGGTCATGGTTAAGAAAGAAGATAATTCCTATAGACTTGCTATCGATTTTAGAGGACTTAATGCTATCACTCGGTGGGATGCTGAACCTATGCCTATCATAGATAACGACCTACATAAGTTTTGTAATTCCTCTTTCTTTAGAGATTGATATCGCCCAAGCATATCATCAGGTTATGTTAGACCCTTCATCCAAGCAGTACACCGCCTTTCCTACCCACCAAGGTCTAATGCAATATAGGACAATGCCCTTTGGTCTCGTAACAGCCTGTGCTACCTACGTAAAATTGATGAAGAAAGTTCTGGGTAATATGCCTAACGTTTCCTTTTATTTTGACAATATTTACGTCATGACATCCACTTGGGATGAACACATCCAGACTTTGACGTCAGTCTTGCGCAGGTTACGTGCACATGGCTTCACTGCAAAACCAAAGAAGTGTTTCCTGGTATATAACCAGATTAGATATCTAGGCTTTGTTCTAGCAGATAACTCCTTGCAACCTCTCCCCCATAAAATCAAAGCCTTAACAGAGTTTAAATTCCCAAGAACGAAGAAACTCATGTGTAGCTTCCTAGGTTCTGTTAATTTTTATGATAAATTTATCCCCAATATTACTAACCTCACCGGAAGTTTATCGGACTACCTTAAGAAGTCTGTGAGGGAGCCTCTTGAACTTTCCGACATAGCTCAAGAAAAGTTTAATGAACTTAAAGAAATATTCTCTAAAGGTCCGATACTTAAGATCCCAGATATTAGCAAACCTTTTTGTTTAAGAACTGATGCCTCCAATACAGGTTTAGGTGCCGTATTATTGCAGTATCATGACGGTACCCCTTTCCCTGTATGTTTCCTGAGTCGGAAGCTTCTACCGGCAGAAACTAGATACTCTACCATTGAAAAGGAATATTTTTTTTTTTACATTTTATTGGTTTTAACAGAATTACAAAACATATCCATAAATAACTGTGACCGCAATCACTAATGCAAATAATTACAAAAATCAATACAAAACATACAGATAATCAATCTCCAGTAAAACAATTAAAGAACAATAAAGTCCCTATCCCCGCCAACCACTATGTTCATACAATTATATGCACCTATTACATTTAACCAGAATCATTATCCAACAACCTACGTGTGACCCTAATACAGCAGTTGCTGCCCGACCACTGTGGTGTGAGGGTGTGCTGTCAGGCGCCTCTGGTGGCCAGCTTTGACAACTTCATTTTCTCAGCAATGGCCGAGTCATACAGAAGGAGAGTAAATACAGTGTGTATTGAGGTGCTCGCTGGGGCCATTTACCCTTCAAATGCAGACGATCTCTTACCTGCCATTCTACGTGATAAATATGGATTTGCCACTTCAGATATTTATGGGATATCAATGAATGGAGAAACAAGAGTTTTTGTGAAATTCTCGTCGAGTGGTGTCTACGGAAGAGCTGTTGACGATTATCAAGACAAGAGGATGGTTGTGAGGGAAGGATTGGAGGTGCGGCTGAGGGACGTATCTGCGACATACAAGTGGATACGGATTCGTAATTGTCCATTTGAGGCTTATGAAGAAGATGTGAGAGATGTGTTCAAGGCCTATGGGGTGATTCATGCGGCAACTGTCGGTAGGTGGGAACAGGGTGCCTATGCAGGATTGCCAGAAGGATCATACAGTCTGAAGATGTCATTGAGGATGCCTATACCATCATATGTATTGATGCCCCTCTTTCGTACACAAGTATATGTGACATATGCAGGGCAAGTGAGGACATGCCGGCTATGTGGACAGGCGGGACATTTGGCGGTGGCTTGTGAGAGACAAGGACAGTTACCCCAGCAACGACGTGGAGAGGAGGTGAGTTGGATTGGTGTGGATGGCCTTTTCAGTGACATGGAGAGGAATGGGTCTTCTCCAGGGCGTAAGGATGGAGGAGCACGTCGATGGAGCGATGAGATGGAGCAAGCGGAGGAGTTGGTGGTGACATTACCTCCTGAGACATGTCAAGAGGAGGTGCAGGATTCTACAGTCGCCAGAGGACAGGAAGATGGCAATGATTTGGTGGAATTGACAGATCCTATGTTGGAGGATCTAAGGAAGTTGATTGATAGTCCACCATCCGTGGGCGAGGATTGTTCCATAATAACTTAATACAAGTCAAAGTAATTATTCCAACCAGTTCACTTAGTGCAATACTGATTTTAAATATTTGTTTCATAATAACTTAATACTAGTCATAGTAATTATTCCAACCTGTTCAATTAGCTAAATAGTAAATCATTAACATTTTAAAAATATACTAAATCTCTGTGACTTTTGTTCAAAAGTGTGTTATTCCAATAGCCAGTAAAATTAATTCATCAGGTATCATATTATTAAGTTTAGCATAATACATTGTTCTCAAGTCTAGTTTTAGAATCACACTCATATATAAACATTTGTTAAATTAATTAAGGTGCTAACTCAGGTGCTGTAGTGTTATAGATTCTTTTTAGCTGTAAATTGACTACAATAGTTCATTTAATCATTTTTGTAAACACATCTAACGTACTAATTCACATGCCAATAACTCTTTTTGCATTGTTCTATTCTTAAGTCTACTTACATTGTTCTATTTTTAAGTTTAATTATAGAATCACACTAAATCTTATGATTCCAAACATTGATCCTGATATCAACAAAAACCTAACAATAACTGTAATTACTACACAGCAGAACAGGCAAAAACACTACTCAAAGCCAACAATAACAATGTCAGATCTTTAACCCTTAACCTTTTCAGGGTCCAAGGCCATTTTGGAAGGGGTGCGCCAGTGTACAAGAATTAAAAAAAAAAAAATCTTTTTTTTTCTTATGAAATGGTAGAGAATCTTTTCTGAAGGTAATAAAACAAAAGTACGAAATTTGATTGAAAATTGACGAAATTATGCTCTTGTGAATTTTGATGCATCAGCGATATTTACGCATCAGTGATTTTGCCAAATTTGACTCCCATTTTAGGCCAATTCCAATCAACCAAATTCTTTGCTATTTCACTAGTATTACTTCTATTCTATCGATTGAGAACAAGAAATCGCCCAGTCAACTGTTTCAACTACAAAATAAAGTGATTGGAAATTGGTAATTTAGCCAATTTAACTGAAAGTTCAAAATATTCCAATTTCAAAATAGGGTGCAGAATAAACAATGCAGGCATTCCTGGCACTAAACTAACATTTACTCTGTTCATTAGTTATGTTTTCAATCTTTACAAATGAATTCCATTTTGATTTTTTATTCACATAATGAATTTTTATTCAAACCAAAAAATGGAAGATTTACTGCTATGCAATATTGTAATAATTGTACAAATAATATCACCACATTTGTGAACGTATATTAGACCCACCAGTTGGGCGTATTAGACGTGTGAGGTCATTTGTTTACTCTTGAACATTGGCAAAAAATTTAACATTTCCGCTACTTTGAGCTCAGTTTCAAGCCATTTCCAACACTAAAACCAATCAAAATCATCCCTATATCTGTAATATATCTTCCATTCTATCAAATGAGATCAAGAAATCGCAAATACAACTATAAAAGTACACAAAAAAAACTACAAAGTCGCTGTTTTAATCTAAAATTACAGTTTCAGTTTTTTTCTCTCATTATGCGCTGTTTGCTGCAGGATTTGTTTTATGTGGTGCACACTTACCACATAGATGTATTCTCTCATCCAGGCCCAAATTTACCGCTAACAGCTTATCTGAGTGAGCTGAGCTCATGACGTAGATCTACGGTTTGGACCCTGAAAGGGTTAAACAGTCCAAACGTATATATGCGTTAGTACTGTTACTGCTCCAAACGTATATTAACGTTTTATTTTTCCTGCCTCCAAATTTGGCATGATTGGCCTGAGATGCCTGGTCAGCATAGAATGGGTCTTAACACTCGGTGTGTACCATATTAAAAAAATATGGGACCACTTAGTACCTTGTGGGAGCACCAGTTAAATTGAGCACCAGTTAGAGCAAACACTGCGGCAAACACCAAGGATTCACTGATGTCATGTCATATTAACACTCCCCTTTGAAGTGGAAAGTGATGTAGGAAAGCTGGCAGGCCAGCTGGCTGCCTGCCTGCCTGGCCACCTGGCTGGCAAGCAGTTGGTTGGCCACCAGTTTCCTGGTCAGCTGGGTACCTGATTGGCTGTCTATCTCTGTCTCTATCTCTCTCTATCTCACAGGAACACATACGTAAATACAATTATACATAGTGTAAATTACCAAGGATAACTAAAACCATCAAGACAAAGTGATATAATGTGCTTGTGATCTGCGTAATACCAGTTGGTTTATGAGCTACTCTCTAAGACAAGCAGACAGAAAGACAGACAAAAGACACAACAGACACATAGACAGACACAGACAGACATACAGGTTTGCATAACAAATAAAGGGAAGCAGTGTAAGCTCATCAAATGTCATCACTGTAATTACTGGACTGATAAGAAGAGATAAGACTACCCTCACCCCTCATCAAATGTCACCAGTCATCATTAATGGAGATCAGATGAGATAAGGCAGTACACATATCTTACACAATGGCTTCAAGGGAACTTTATTATTATTATTAACACATGAGCCGATTCCCACCAAAGCTGGGCCTGAAAAGAAAACTTTCATCATCATTCACTCCATCTCTGTCTTGCCAGAGGGTGCTTTACACTACAGTTATAAAACTGCAACATTAACACCCTCCTTCAGAGTGCAGACACTGTACTTTCCATCTCCAGGACTCAAGTCCGGCCTGCCATTTCCCCCTGAACCCCTTCATAAATGTTACTTTCCTCACACTCCAACAGCACGTCAAGTATTAAAAAACCATTTGTCTCCATTCACTCCTATCAAATACGCTCACACATGCTTTCTGAAAGTCCAAGCCCCTTGCACACAAAATCTCCTTTCCTAGGCCGACCACTACCCCGCCTTCCCTCCACTACAGATTTATACACTCCGAAGTCATTCTGTCCGTTCCATTTTCTCACGTGTCCGAACCACCTCAACAACCCTCCTCAGCTCTCTGGATAATAGTTTTGGTAATCCCACACCTCCTCCTAATTTCCAAACTCCGAATTCTCTGCATTATATTCACACCACACATTGACCTCAGACATGACATCTCCACTGCCTCCAGCCTTCTCCTCACTGCAACATTCATCACCCATGCTTCACACCATATAAGAGTGTTGGTATAACTATACACTCATACATTTCCTCTTACTTCCATGGACAAAGTTCTTTGTCTCCATTATTATTATTATTATTATTATTATTATTATTATTATTCACTATCATTATTATTATTATTATTATTTTTATGCACTATCATTATTATTATTATTTGACTACAATTTCAGTACCTAATATTACTGTCAGAACAAAGATTAGCTATGAAATCACAAGAACTACTATAAATTGTAATTATCAGAACAAAAATTATATAAAAATAATAAAAAAAAGAGAAAAAAAAGGTATATCGGCAACAATTCTGCAAGCGGCAGGGCTCCTGTTGCTGTCAGGTGAGCATCCAGTGCCAACTTCTCCGCCTCATATCTCGATAACTACTCACCTTAATTGTTTTTTTTTATCCGATAACACTTAAAAAATGTGTTCTTTATATCTATAAAAAATATGTTAATATTGGTAGAATTAAATAATTTTTTCAAAATATTCGCACTGGGCATGCGAACGTACACAGCGGTCCCTCGGTTTTCGCCGAAAATTCGTTCCAGAATGCTGCTCAAGTGCCATTACTGAACGAATTTACTTCCTTAAGAAATAATGTCACGTAGGTTAGTCTATTTCAGACCCCAAAAATACACTTGCAACAGCACTTACGAAAATACACTTACATAAATGTTCGAGTTTGGAGATGCAGGAAACCGAGAGAACACTGTATATACATTTGGACCGTTTAAGGGTTAAGCAAACATTTTGACGACCTCACTGCATTATTAAACTCACCTACAGGCCAGTATGTCCATCATTGCTCTCACTGAAACCTGGCTAATGCCTAATACTAATACTACAGATATCTATGCCATTCCTGGTTACACAGCCGTACACAATTGTAGGCCAGACCAACAAGGAGGTGGCACAGCTATATTCTACTCAGACCAGCTTGAATGTATCAACAATACATGCACAAGAGATGAACATGGAGAATATATAATAGCTAAGTTTAAATCCAAATACCTACAAAAACCTCTCACAGTGATAAACACCTATAGATTACCACAGTCAAATATTAAACAATTTAGTGAAAAATTAGGAAGTATGATTACTGAAGCACACATGAACAAAGACCACTTAATCCTCACATGAGACTTCAATATAAACCTCCTACAAGATCAGGACCCACAAGTAATTGAATTCACAAACACTATGAGCAACTGCTTGCTGCTACCAACAGTAACAAAACCTACAAGAATTTTTGAGACTTGTGCCTCCCTATTAGAGGACTAACACCATATCCCCTTTAACCCTTTGACTGTCGCAACCCTTAACCCTATGACTGTCGGAGACCCCTTTCTGAAACTGTCATTCTATGTCGGGAAATATTCGAAAAAAAAAAATATCTTACCAAAATGTTAGGATTACTTTGCTGATTGTTTTAAGCTAAAAACATTTTTTTTCGATCAGTACTTACCGAGATATGGAGGCGTAAAGTTGGCAGAATATGAGCTGTGTATGGCAACAGCGGCGAATTCCGCTGACTCTGTAAACTTTTGTTTACTTCCATTCGTAGATTTCTTGTTTTTTTCACTATTTTCTTTTTTTATGTAACTTATGTGGCTAGAGACCACAGTAAGGTGCAATGTATATATATACACTCGTTTTGCACCACAATAATTGCACAAACATTAGTATGTTTATATTGTTTACAAAACTTGTTTACACAAACAAACGACAAAAATGTTAATTACTATTGTTCTATAATATATATACATATGTACACTCACTGATCACTTTCCTAGAACTCCTGCAGCTTGTGGAACTCTTTGAAACATGGGTAAAGTACCACTGTGCATACAGTGGTAAAGTACCACTGTGCATACAGTGGTAAAGTACCACTGAGCATACAGTGGTACTATACACTCCTACACATAAAACGAGTGTCTCTGCGTGTTTGTGGGCGTTTTGTGGTATGTTTACAGACAAAACACCTCTTCTGAACATTTTTTGAGAGCATGCCCTCATACGTATGAGCATGCCCTCATACGTATGAGCATGCCCTCATAGTATGAGCATGCCCTCATACGAGAGGGCATGTGTTGATAATTTCGTGGGCGCTGGTCTATTGCAGGTGTTGCTCCTTGGTACTTGAATATTATTTGTCTGATGACTGACAAACACAATTCACCATATTTGGGTTTGTTGTTGGTCTTCAACTTGTACATGTTATAAGCATTCAGCATGGAAATGTCAAGAAGATGGAAAAAGAGTTTTATGTACCACTTATAACTTTTGCGTACACAATCAGCAAACCCAATCTGCATGTCGCATTTGTCCACTAAGCGCATATTGAGGTTGTAGTCCATCACAGCTGCAGGTTTTAGAATGGGTTCATTGGTCTCTTATTCTGTTTTCCACTGTCTACCATTTCATGTCTGTGAACTGATGTCAACAATGTGACATCACGTTTGTCTTGCCACCGAAATGCCATGATATCATTGGCAGCAAACACCTGCACTTCACCTCTACGAGTGCCAGCGTCAAACCTAGGCATATGTTTACGATTTGCACGCACTGTGCCACACACATCTGTCATGTTCACTCGCAAGAAATCACTGAGTAAAGGGCTCATGTATCAGTTATCAGTATATAATATATGATCCTTACCAAGATATGGTTCCATCATTGTTCTAACCACATCACCAGAGATACCCAATAACTTCATGGTATCTCTCAATGTATTACTGCCAGTGTACACAATTAGATCCAGAACCAGACCACTTTTGCAATCACACAGTATAAATAACTTTATACCAAAGCGTTTCCTCTTGCTTGGTATACTATACTGCTTAAACGACAGTCTACCTTTGAACAAAATCAAAGACTCATCAATAACAAGCTTCCTGAAGGGATAAAAATACATACACCACTTTTGTTTCAGGTACATGAACACACTCCTGATATTATATAACCTGTCGTTTCTCTCAGGCCTTGTTTTGTCAGAGAAGTGAGGCATACGCAACAGTATCAAAAAACGATTCACTGGTATAATATCACTAAAACCTGGGGTTGAAATCAGGCGTTCTGTCGACCAGTATGTGGTGACAGTGTGCTTATACACATGTGGCATAAGCATTATTGTGGCAAAGAACAGGTACATCTCTGCCACAGTTGTGTCCTTCCACTGGTGTAGCAGTGACCTTGTTTGCCATGGTGTACTCGTAGTATGTGTTGCTTTCCCTGACAATAATGTCCATCAGGGGTTCATTGAAGAATAACTGAAAGCATTCTAGTTCAGTAGCTTTGTTCCCAAGTGTACACGATGGCCGTATTCCACTTTGAGCTTCATCAAAGTCATGGGGATTGGGAACAAAATTGTCACCTTGCTGCCAATCCCAGATGCGGTCTGCTGGTGCATACTGGATATTGACAGGTGGTTGTGGTTGTGCAGGTTGTGGAAGTGTGGGGGTGGTTGATTGTGGTTGTGCTGAGTTAGCAGCGTGGGTAGCAACGTGGCCTGCTCCTGGTGCCACATGACTCATGCCAACGCCAACACCACCACCTGCCCCACGCACATTACGCATCCCCATTGTAACAATATCGTCATCTTCACTATCAATTCGTGGTGTAGGGCCAAGAGATGTACTCGAGATTTACTCCTTTTCCTTGAAAAAGCACATGGCACACTACCAGAATGCATGTAGCGTCGTACATACTGCCGCTTCACTGGAGAATAATCTCCTCACTGTCGCCACTAGAACTGCTTTCAATAGCTTTGAAATCACTGTCATCATCACTTACACTGCTCACATCAGAGTCTTCTACACGTTGAAATAGTTTCCTCTTTCGTTCTGGTACATGTGAACGTGAATGAGATGGCCCAGCACCAGATGTGGACGGTTGTGGGTCATCTGGGTTTTCATCACTAATTATGTTATCCTGGGCACTGCTTTCGGTCACACCCTTTTGAAAACCATGGAATTCACTTTCACTGGCACTTCCATCGCTGTTAGAACTATCACTTGGGAAGAGAAAGCCTCCAATTCGCCGGGAGTGAGGTACTTCTTACCGCCTGGCATCGTGAACAAGGACTACAAACATGGCGCTCCCACAATGCACCACTGAATCCCCGATTTTTTTCATACTGCGCACACCCACCACGCAGACCCTTCTCTCACATGTAGGCCTACCAGCTTTCTCCTGCTTCATTTGAAGCCACTAGAATTTAGGCATATAGATACGTCCGAAACAGTGGCTCGTAAGATGTATATATACGACCGAAACAGTCAAAGGGTTAAAATTGGGTATAAACACAGATAATACCACAGACCACTACCCTACCTTTCTCATAACCAACCTGGGTAAATTACCCCTAGAGACTACTAAAGTTACCTTCAGACTACATAATGAGAAAGCTATTAATAACTTCATAACAGCTATGACAAACATTGACTGGCAAACAGAGATAGAAAACTATACAGATACTGACATGTGTATTAATAATTTTCTTAAAAAGACCCAAACCTCTATAATAAGCATTGCCCTAAAAAAACTAAACAGATCACAGCTAAAAGACTAAACAGTCCCTGGCTAATACTCAGCATTCTCAAATCTATTAATATAAAACACATATATGAGAAAGAGTACAGAATGGGTCAAATAACAAGAGAACAAACAAAACGTTACTCATCAAACCTAACGAGCCTGATAAGAAGGTCAAAACAATTGTACTATGAGAACAGATTACATAACTTAAAAGGTGATATAAAAAAGACCTGGAAAAACCTATCTGAAATTCTAGGAACTAAAAAGATATCCACTAACAGAATAATCAAACTAACAAAACCAGATGAACCCCTACTCCCACCCACTGAAACAGCAAATAGACTTAATGATTTCTTCTCCACCATAGGAAAAAAGCTGGCAAGCAAAATCCCAAGTTCAAACACTCCACCTAACGACTATCTCACTGGCACCTACCCGAACACACTATTCTTAGCACCGACCAACCCAATAGAAGTCTCACTTATAATTAACACATTATAAGTGTGATGAATTGATGAGGGGAAAAGGGTGAGTGGAGCACTTTGGAGTCTGTGGAGACAAAGAACTTTGTCCATGGAAGTAAAGAGGGAAATGTATGAGAGTATAGTTATACCAACACTCATATATGGGTGTGAAGCATGGGTGATGAATGTTGCAACGAGGAGAAGGCTGGAGGCAGTGGAGATGTCATGTCTGAGGTCAATGTGTGGTGTGAATATAATGCAGAGAATTCGGAGTTTGGAAATTAGGAGGAGGTGCGGGATTACCAAAACTATTATCCAGAGAGCTGAGGAGAGGTTGTTGAGGTGGTTCGGACATGTAGAGAGAATGGAACGAGGCAGAATGACTTCGAGAGTGTATAAATCTGTAGTGGAGGGAAGGCGGGGTAGGGGTCGGCCTAGGAAAGGCTGGAGGGAGGGGGGTAAAGGAGGTTTTGTGTGCGAGGGGCTTGGACTTCTAGCAAGCAAGCATGTGTGAGCGTATTTGATAGGAGTGAATGGAGACAAATGGTTTTTGATACTTGATGTACTGTTGGAGTGTGAGCAAAGTAACATTTATGAAGGGATTCAGGGAAACCGGCAGGCCGGACTTGAGTCCTGGAGATGGGAAGTACAGTGTCTGCACTCTGAAGGAGGGGTGTTAATGTTGCACTTTTATAACTGTAGTGTAAAACACCCCTCTGGCATGACAGTGATGGAGTGAATGATGATGAAAGTTTTTCATTTTCGGGCCACCCTACCTTGGTGGGAATCGGCCGATGTGTTAATAAAAAGAAAATAATAAGAAACAAGGCAGGAGATCTAAATAACTTACCACCTTTTATATACAAAAAAGCTTCTCAAGTTCTCTCACCAATTATTGCAACACTCTTTAACAAATCCATCGAATCCTCTACCTTCACATCAATACTCAAAATAGGGAGGGTTACCCCCATACATAAAGGAGGAGATCAAACAGACCTGAATAACTATAGGCCAATATCTAACTTACGCCTTCTCTCCAAAATCTTTGAAAAATTAATTCATAGGCAGATACAGTGGAACCTCTACTTACGAGCTTAATCCGTTCCAGGAGCTTGCTCGCAACTGAATTTGTTCGTTTACATAGTTAATTTTCCTCAATTAAATTAATTGAAATGTAATTAATCCGTTCCAGTGGAATTCCAGGCTCTACATAAAACTTCAATAATTTCCCAAATATCAACTCTATGGCTTATTTATCTATCACAAATCATCTAATAAGACATAATAAACAATATTGTGAAGGTTGTCGCCAATCTTCTCAGGAAAATTATAATAAATACTTAAATATGATTATAATAATCCTATCTTAAGAAAAATGAAAAATGAAAACAAAAAATATATATATGATCCAAAGCTAGATATTTACAGCTGTGATGATCTTAACACTGAAGCAATGAATCAATGTGAGACTCCGTGGTTGTGGTGGTGGTATTGTTGTTGTTGTTGTTGCCTCGATGTTTTCCACAAATCCAACAGTTTTGAAACATCCACAATATCACCAATGATGTCAGGGACTCAGTTGAAAGTTGTCCCCTGGTAACGTACAGTTGCCTGATGTTTCTAGTGTGTACGTACTGAGGTACTACTGGTGTAGTGTAGAATTGGTGGTGTTACTCTGTTTCTCACTTGGTGAGTACGCCGCCCCCCACTCACCCTTGAATCCGATGATCCGAGCGGACACAGAGGAAGTGAGATCGAGCGTGGTTAGTCAAGTGATTTCAACCTGTGGCCGGAGCCCAGCATTACACCTCTCACCGGGTGAAAAAGGGGGGGAGGTATAGCAGCAGCGAGACACTCACCCCACCTTAACAAGCAAACTACTATTCAACCATCACTCTACATACCTTCACACTTTCATCACTCCTATCTATGGACTTTTACCTCACAATATTAATAACATAGATACATGATATATACACTAGAATGAATGAAATATTACGTATGTGAGTAGTGGTAGTGGATGCGGAGTCAGTGGCCATTGTTGTTGCTCCTGGCATACCTTCCCATGCTTTTATAACAGAAAACTGAGTGTTTGTAAGGCAAACTCCATTAGATCGTCCATTTTTTATTGCTTAATGGCTTAATTGCTACACTCCTAATGGTACACTCTCAATGGTACTCTCAATGGTACTCTCAATGGTACACTCTCAATGGTACACTCTCAATGGTACACTCTCAATGGTACACTCTCAATGATACACTCTTAACCCTTTCAGGGTCCAAGGCCGTTTTTGGAAGGGGTGTGCCAGTGTCCAAGAATTTTCCAAAAAAAAATTCTTATTTTTTTCTTATGATATGGTAGATAATCTTTTTCTGAAGGTATTAAAACATAAAGTACGAAATTTGATTGAAAATTTACGAAATTATGCTCTCGTGAATTTTGATGTGTCAGCGATATTTACGCATCGGCGATTTTGCCGACTTTTACTCCCATTTTAGGCCAATTACATTACTCCAGTCTTAGCTATTTCACTAGTACTACTTCTATTCTATCGATTGAGCATAAGAAATCGCCTAGTCAATTGGAAATTGGTAATTTAGCCAATTTAACTCAAAGTTCAAATAATTCCAATTTCAAAATAGGGTGCAAAATAAACAATGCAGGCATTCCTGGCACTATACTAACATTTACTCTGCTCATTAGTTACTTTTTAAGTCTTTACAAATGAATTCCATTTTGATTTTTTATTCACATAATGAATTTTTATTCAAACCAAAAAATGGAAGATTTAATGTTATGCAATATTGTAATAATTATACAAATAATATCACCACATTTGTGAACGTATATTAGACCCACCAGCTGGCGCGTATTAGACGTGTGAGGTCATTTGTTTACTCTTGATTATCGGAAAAAATTGAACATTTCCGCTACTTTGAGTTCAGTTTCAAGCCATTTCCAGTACTAAAACCAATCAAAATCATCCCTATATCTGTAATATATCTACCATTCTATCAAATGCGACCAAGAAATCGCAAATACAACTATAAAAAATATACGAAACGAAACAACACTGCAAAGTCGCTGTTTTAATCTAAAATTACGGGTTTCAGTTTTTTTTCTTTCATTATGCACTGTGTGCTGCAGGATTTGTTTTATGTGGTGCACACTTACAACATAGATGTATTCTCTCATATCTAGGCCCAAATTTACCGCTCAAAGCTTATCTGAGTGAGCTGAGCTCATGACGTAGAACTACGGTTTGGACCCAGAACTCAAAGTCGTAGAACTACGGCACGGACCCTGAAAGGGTTAATGGTACACTCATAATGCTACACCTAGTTTGTGTTTTTGTATGATTTCCTGCTTTAATTCCATGGAAATCATTCTCATTTTCTTCTCAGCACTGTCCTTTGCACTTGCTTTCTTAAGATCTATGGTTAGGAAGAAGAAATTTCACAAAATAACTGCAAGAAACGTAATGAAAACACGAAAAATTCCCTCCCTCCCTGAGTGGCGATGTTTTGATACACACTGCCATCTTGTGGTGGCGATCTGAAACTCACTTATATTATTAATATTATTATTATTATTATTATTATTATTATTATTATTATTATTATTATTATTATAATTACGTATTATTTTTTAATACGTACATATTCTTATAATAATAATTATTCTTATAATAATAGTTATTTTATTATATATATCATTATTATTAGTAGTAGTACGTATGTAATCTTATAATAATACTCTTGCTTACCATTTGGAATTTTTATTCACACAAAAAATAGAAGATTTACTGTTATGCAGACTATTGCATTATTGTAATAATTGCACAAATAATGTCAACCCATTCGGACATTTATTGGGCAGTGACGTCATTTGTTTACTCTTGAACATCGCCAAAAATCAAACATTTCAGCTACTTTGAGCTCAATTTCAAGGTACTTTTCGTTGTGAACGCAATCAAAATCATATCTATGTCTGTAATATATCTTCCATTCTATCAACTGAGACCAAAAAAAACGAGAATACAACCATAAAAACCATACAAAAATATACCGCTAAGGGCCTGCTAAAGCTGAGAAGTGAACTCAGATATTTACAGTCAGATTTCTTTCAATTTTGGTGTACATTAAGAAACATCTTTCCATCATACATTGCCCAAGTTTCAATAAGATAGTCCAACAAACAAATGAGATCCAATTCCCTAGATCAGGGGCAAGAGCCCCTTACCAGCGTCAAGGAACCTCCCTTGAGGCCCACTCGCATCTGGAAATTTCGCTCGCCTATGGAAGCAAAAAATTGACCGATCAACTGCTTGCATCTGGAAAAACTCGCACGTGGATGCACTCATTAGTAGAGGTTCCACTGTATATTCCTACCTCATCTCCCACAACGTACTCAACCACTGTCAGTTTGGATTCAGGCCTAATAAAAATACAAATGATGCTATTATACACATGCTAGAAATAATTTTCACCGCTCTCGAGAAAAAAGAAATCCCAGTGGGAATCTTCAATGATTTACGTAAAGCTTTTGATACAGTTGACCATGATCTGTTACACATAAAATTATCACACTATGGTATAAGAGGGCACTCCCTCAACTACCTAAAATCATACCTTAGCAACAAAAGCCAATATGTGTACGCAAATGGAGCTAGTTCTACCACGCAAACTATTACAGATGGTGTCCCACAGGGAAGTGGTCCACTTTTCTTTCTCATTTACATTAATGACCTACCAAATGCATCTCAACTACTCAAACCCATACTATTTGCAGATGACACTACATATGTTTTCTCTCACCCAAGCCCAGACATACTAGCCAACACTGTAAATACTGAATTGCAGAAAATATCTACCTGAATGATGACTAACAAACTTACTCTCAATATTGATAAAACATATTTCATTCAGTTTGGAAACAGAGTTACAAATGTACCACTTAACCCTATGGGGGTCGCAAGACCCTCTCCGAAACTCATTCTCAGGGTAGCAGAATTTAAAAAAAAAAAAAAAAATTCTTATGAAATGATAGTTTTTTTTTTTTTCTAAATCTAATAGGCTAAAAAATACATTTTTGCGACCAATACTTACCGAGATATAGAAGATTGAAGTTGACCAAAATTGAACGGCTTACGGCAACATCCCTGACTTCCGGTTGGCCAGTAATTGTTTATTTTATTTCTTAAAGTTGTTTTCTTATCGATTTTAATTTTTTTTTTCAATTAACTTTTATGGCCTGTGAGACCAATATAAGTGCTGTTTTTCAAATATTCACTAGCTAATTATTACACAATAATGGCATAGAGTTTGTTATCACTAATTTGTTTACACAACATATTTACAAATACTTACAATGAAAAATATTGTCTATTTCTATTGTTCAATCATATATATACATAGTCACTGGACATGGTTCTAGAAGTTCCGCAGCCTGTGGAAGTCTCTAAACATTGTTCCATGCACAGTGGTGTTTTACATTCCACACACATGAAACGAGTGTCTCTGCGTTGTTGTGGGCGTTTTTTTATATGTGCACAGACAAAACACCTCTTCTGAGCCTTTTTCTTGCAAGCAGTAGCAGGCAGTTTTGTTAGGAAGTGTTCACTACACAATACTTTCACTACATAACACAATCACTACACAATACTATCATCTCTACATAACACAATCACTACACAATACTGTCATCACTACACAACACAATCACTACACAATACTATCCTCACTACACAATACTATCATCACTACACAACACAATCACTACACAATACTGTCATCACTACACAACACAATCACTACACAATACTGTCATCACTACACAACACAATCACTTCACAATACTATCATCACTACACAACACAATCACTACACAATACTGTCATCACTACACAACACAATCACTACACAATACTATCATCACTACACAACACAATCACTACACAATACTGTCATCACTACACAACACAATCACTACACAATACTGTCATCACTACACAACACAATCATTACACAATACTATCATCACTACACATCACAATCACTACACAATACTATCACTACACAACACAATCACTACACTATACTATCACTATACAACACAATCACTACACAATAATATCACTACACAACACAATCACTACACAATACTATCATCACTACACAACACAATAACTACACAACACAATCACTTCACAATACTATCATCACTACACAACACAATCACTACACAATACTGTCATCACTACACAACACAATCACTTCACAATACTATCATCACTACACAACACAATCACTACACAATACTGTCATCACTACACAACACAATCACTACACAATACTATCATCACTACACAACACAATCACTACACAATACTGTCATCACTACACAACACAATCATTACACAATACTATCATCACTACACATCACAATCACTACACAATACTATCACTACACAACACAATCACTCACTATACTATCACTATACAACACAATCACTACACAATAATATCACTACACAACACAATCACTACACAATACTATCATCACTACACAACACAATAACTACACAACACAATCACTACAATCACACAAACACATCACTACACAACACAATCTACACAATACTTCATCACTACACAACACAATCACTACACAATACTATCATCACTACAATCACTACACAATACTGTCATCACTACACAACACAATCACTAAACAA